>BQNB010032026.1:3693-50247 GCA_026074375.1 Tanacetum coccineum
CGTACTATTAACTATTAAACTACGAGCTATAATAAACAGTAAAATACACGGGGTGACCGAGTCTTTTTCTAATATCTAACAAACTGAGATGTATTTACTTTTTTAACTGTAATGCACTAACAAAATACATTGTGATGCAATAAAATTTTTAACTGAGATGTACTAACTTTTTAACTGTAATGCACTAACAAAATACATTGTGATGCAGTGACATTTTTAACTGAGATGTACTAACTTTTTTAACTGTAACGCACTAACAAAATACATTGTGATGCAGTAATTTTTTAATTGAGATGTAACTAACTTTTTTAACTGTAATGCACTAACAAAATACATTGTGATGCAGTAATATTTTTAACAGAGATGTACTAACTTTTTTAACTGTAATGCACCAACAAACACATTGTGATGCAGTAACTTTTAACTGTGACGTATAATTTTTTTAACTGTAATGCACTAACAAAATACTTTGTGATGCAGTATCTTTTTTAAATGAGATGTACTATTTTGTGTAATGCATTAAAAAAAATACATTGTGATACATTAATTTTTTTTGAACTGAGATGTACTAGCTTTTTTAACTGTAATGCACTAACAAAATACATAGTGATTGTAACATTTCCGTATTTTCAGGTCATTTACGACGTCATATATTTCACTAATTTTTTTTTTCTCGTACGTGTTTACTTTTAATTTTATTAGTTAAGTTAAATCGCGTAAGCTATAAATTATCAATTAGCGTAAACGGACACCAAACGAATTAAAGTTTTCATCAAGCGAGCAATATATTATTTTTACGAAAGTAATAATCAACTTTTTTATATTTTATTTTTTTTATTGGTTACGTAAATTGTTTACGTTTCGCGATAAATTACGTTTAAGCATACCCGGAACCAACAAAATTAATCTACGCTTCAACAAATACTTATGTTTATAACAAATGCTCAAAGTTTTATAAAACTTTACCTACATTCATCACTTGAGCCGAATTTACCATGAAATAAATAAACCAATACATACACTTTACAAAATTATACAATATGTTTAAAGTTACCAACTTATACTAGGCAAGTAATACTTTCATTTTGCAAATAAGATATTAGCTAGTCAATTCATTCCCTAAATTTCATGAGATGATTTCTATTTTAGGGAACCAAGTCATTAAAACCTAAAGACTTTCACAAGTCTTGACCAAAGACTCCTTAATTCTCTCATTGTGTTTCTTTGACTAGTCTTAGGACTATAAAAGGCTTGCACTAGTAAGTAAACTCACACACTTCTCATTTGCAAAGAAAAACTTCACCATATACTCCCTTTGTCTCTCTAAAACCCACGGCCAACATCAAACCACCACCAAATCCATACAAAATTTTATTTACAACACTTACTCATATTCCTACATCATATCTAAGACCTACCAAGAAAGATTTAAGGCTTGGTTAAGCCTTTACAAGAGTTAAGCAAAGAAAAAGGAAAATTAGGGTTTACTTGGAAATTAGGGTTTTCAAGATCTTGCAAGCTTGGGTTTACAATCTAAACAAGGGTTTGGATTGTGTTGGTTATCATATTACATCACCATAAGGTTATCTAAAACCCTTTATGTCTTTACAGTTATCATTTTATGTGTTTATATGTTCTATTTAGCAATATCACCATTTAGGATACTTTTAAACATGTAAAACATATTTCTACTTGTGATCATGGTTTTGAACATTTTTACATATGTTATGAGGTTGATAATATCATGAAATAATGGATATATAAGTATTGTAACATGTTGGTTAAGTGTAAACATGTATATGTATAAACTTGTAATTTAAAGTTACTTAAGAAAGTTTAAGGTTTTTAAGCCTTGTTAAGGACTTGATACTTTGGAACTCATGGACACAATATGGATCTTGGACTCTATTATATGTAAGACAAGTATATAATAAGTCTTGGAAAACTTGTGGTAAATTATTAAGTTAAAAGGTATATAAAACAAGTTATAAAAATGGATATGTATAAGTATTATAAAGGGGCTGTTTTGGTTCGACCTTGGTAACAGCCCTACCATGTTTTAAAAAGATAGTACGCCTCATGACGATTCCAAAATGATAAGAAACTCGAAAAACCGATTTATAACGAAAAAGATACGACGATTTCAAGTTTACGTTAAATATATACTTTTATAAAACTATTTTTATAAAAGTTACTATTCACCACAGAAACTTATACTTTTAAAACATCAATAAATCGATAAAACTTTTAAATACGAAGACGTGCTCGAAAGAATCGCTAAAAACGGAGTTAAAACGAATAAGTTACGACATTTACGAGATTTACGATAACTAAATCTATAAAAATAAATATATAACTGTTATGAACAGTAAAAATCACTATTCATCAGAAAACTCAGATTTTGAAAATGTTATATTTTGATAACTCGTCTTAATACGAAGGCGTGGACGTAAGAAACGAAAGAAACGGACTTAAAACGAGAAAGTTACGCCAGTTTTACTAAAGTATACTTATAAACGTTTTTACTTTATAAATATGATTTCACTAAAACGATTAGATGGTGATGTAGCTATATAGAATTATATGTGGTATTAGTTAATCAAAGTACTATATTACTAGGGAGTTTCATAATGAGGCCTCTTCGGGGTGGCGTATCGACGAGTTGTTGGATTTACGATTTAAAGTGTCCTAGCTCCTCATACGTCACTACATGACCTCTTAATTATGATAGCCCGAACGATAGTATGATGAGCTATACGACCTATAAATAATCAAAGTGTTTAGTACTTATACGACCTATATTGGATTAGGTTGCATTCGATCGTAAGCGTGACGCATTTTCTATTGTGAATACTTGTTGATTACCATTCACTCGAGGTGAGTTCATAGCCCCATTTCTATCTACTTGTTTTACAAACTCTACGGGGTGAAATTACATGCTTGTTTTACTACGGACACAAGTGTTTTAAACTGTATGCTATCCAGATTATTGCCTGATTATTATTGCCTAAGTTACCACAGTGCCATCTAAGTCCCTAATATCATGAACCGTCAATTGCTATTATAGTGAGCGCTAGTGTTGTGGATAGATCTATCGGGACTAACAATCCCCACCGGAATTTATGGTCACAAGTTGATCATGGTGCATTTAACATTTAGAGAACTGTAGGCTGTTTTGGCAGACACCCTACCTATTTGGGGCAGACAGACAGTTAAGGCTTCGGGGTCATGAGCTTAGTGCAATAATACATGTTTTTGGACTACTGAATTTGTTTCATAGTCTACCATTACTTAAATCTTGTGATCCACACTTTTACAGACAAACCTATGAATTCACTCAACCTTTGTGTTGACTTTTAGCATGTTTAATTTCAGGTCCTAAGGTATAAGCTTGGATGGGAGCCGTGATGGATATCAATGAAGATGGATTCTGTGTTTATTTAAATTCAATGCAACTTTATTCTATAAAAACTTAAGTCACCTTTTGGTAGTATGAAGCTTTTGTTTAATTAAAAACGTATGTGGAAATGTTTATGACTTTTAAAACATATGGGACCTAATGTATGAACTCTGATATTTTGCTATGGCATCGAATGAAATCTTATCTTAAAACGTCCATTTAAGGTCGTTTCCTATATCTTGATTGTTGTGCTTTGACGTAGCACCCCATTGTTACCATTCCGCTGCATACCAGAATTTGGGGGTGTTACAGATTGGTATCAAGAGCCAAGGTTATAGGGAACTGGGTCATTTTCAAAACCTAGTCTATAACAAAAAAAATTACAGATTTTCTTTTCTTTCATTTTCAAAATACAGAATCCTTCATCGCTGATCTGATATCCGCGCGCGCATTCCCTGATCCTTACTTACTCTTCTGATTATCATTATTGTATTATATAGTTTATATATAATACTTGGTTTAAATTCGATCCCTTATGTCTATCTTCTAGCGTATTACTATTCCCAGATGCCACAAGTGCAATAAAGTCGGCCATCTGGCCCGTGACTGTAGAATCACTGCAACTACCAACAATGCTAGCAATTAGAGGGGTACTAGGTCGGGTTAGAAGCCTACTTGTTCTAAGTGTGGAGCCCAAGGACACTTCAAGAGGGAATGTCCAAAGCTGAAGAACAACAACAACCATGGTAACCAAGGTGGGAATGGCAATGCACCGGCGAAAGTGTATGTGGTGGGTCGTACAGGGATAAACCCAGACTCAAACGTCGTTACGGGTACGTTCCTTCTAAATAACTGCTATGCTTCTGTCTTATTTGACACTGGTGCTGATAGAAGCTTTGTGTCTACTGCATTTAGCTCCCAAATTGATATCACGCCATCTACCTTAGATCACTATTATGACGTTGAACTAGCTGACGGGAGAATAATTGGGTTAAACATTATTCTTAGGGGTTGTACATTAAACCTCTTAAACCACCCATTCAACATAAACCTAATGCCTGAAGAACTTGGTAGCTTCGTGATGCTATAAGTTGTTAAGAGGATTGGTTGGGCGAAGTAACCAAGCGATCATATGTGTGTACCGAGAAGATCGTTCGCATATCCTAGGGGAAATAAACCTTAATCGTACATTGTGAATGGGAGTGACCAGGAAAGAGAAAACGATTGAACATCATTCTCGTACCTAAAACCCAAAATTATTGCTAAAAGGATGTCTTAAATCTTTTCTGGCACATGTTACTACAAAGGAAACTGAAGACAAGTCGAAGGAGAAGCGACTTGAGGACGTACCAATCATTCGGGATTTTCCTGATGTATTCCTTGAGGACTTGCCGAGTCTTCCTTTGACTCAAAAAGTGGAATTCCAAATCAATTTTGGTACCTGGTCTGCACACGTAGTGCGGGGCCCCCACCTTATCTAGATGGCAGCTTTCGAAATGAAAGATTTTGTCAGAGCAACTAAAATGTTGTTCGACAAAGGCTTTATAAGGCCTAGTTCCTCACCCTGGGGAGCTACAGTCTTGTTTGTTAAGAAGAAAGACGGATCATTCCAGATGTGCATTGATTATCTAGAATTGAATAAACTGACGGTAAAGAACCGTTATCCACTCCAAAGAATTGTTGATGTATTTGCTCACTTTCAGGGTCGAAGTGTCCTTACATTAAGATCGACCTAAGACGGGGTTATCACCAACCTTTAAGGTTTAGAAGAAGTACATACATTCCAAAGACTGCTTTCCAGAACTCCATTACAGGCCATTATGAAATTTCCAAGTCATGACAATTTGGTTGAGTACACCTCGCGGTATTCATGGACCTTATGAATCGGGTGTGCAAACCATATCTAGATAAATTCATGATTATCTTTATTGATGATATTCTGATATATTCGAAGAACAAGCAAGACCACGAAAAGCACCTTAAGTTAATCTTAGAGTTTCTTAAGAAAGAGGAGTTATATGCAAAATTTTCCAAGTGTAAATTTTAAATCCCAAAAGTATAGTTCCTCGGTCACATGATTGACAGCCAGGGTATTTACGTGGACCCCGCCAAGATTGAATCCATTAAAGATTGAGAGGGATAGTTCTTCTCAAACCCTTAGTTGGTGATAACCCAACCTTAGGTCGATCTTCATGTAGACACTCGACCCTTGAAGCTTAGGACAGAAAAGTTGGAACCCCGCGCGGATGGAACTCTATGCTTAAATGGTAGGAGTTGGTTACCATGTTATGGCGATTTATGGACTGTGATCATGCACGAGTCCCACAAGTCAAAATACTCTATTCATCCGGGTTCTGATTAGATGTACCAAGACATGAAGAAGCTATATTGGTGGCCTAATAGGAAAGCCGACATCCACCACCACCTATGTGAGCAAATGTCTGAGCGTATGCTACGAGTCCAAAGCGGAACAATCACAGCCATCAAGGATTAGATGGAACAACCTAATAATCCCCTCAATGGAAGTGGGAACAATATCACTATGGATTTTATCATGAAGCTTCCTAAGTCGTCACAAGGCTACGACACCATTTGGGTGATTGTTAACCGACTCACTAAGTCTGCAATCTTTGTACCGATGAGAGAGACTGATATGATGGATAAACTTGCAAGAATGTACTTAAAGGAGGTGGTTACGAGGCATGGAATATGTGAGTCCCTAACTGAATAGATCTTTGCAGCCTACTAAGGATGATAGCCAACTTGTATAAATACATTTTGACTAAATAGAAACACTGACTATGAATACTATGTGCTAATGCAGAATCTTAACACAAGTACTAAGAAGAACAATAAAAAAAACTAAATAATGATTTCTATTAATCTGCTTTGAGTGATTACAGATTACTAACTATGAGATATGATTGTATTAGATGTATATTGAATTGATATCTCTAACTATGCTGTGAGGGATCCTTTTATAGACCAAGGATAAACCCTAAAAGACTTACAAAACACGTAAAAGATAATACATATCTTTTCCTAAAATATCCCATACATATCTTTTAAACGGTACTAACTAATTTCTACTAACAGTACTAACTACTGATCAGTAAACCGTTACACTATTGTACTGTCAGGAAGCTAATAATCAACTACTGGATACTAACTATTATTACTAACGGTACTAAGTTAGGAAAACATAATTCCCAACAATCCTCCCTTAAACATGAATGTTGAACTCTTTTAACTTCATGTTTCTTACAGGTTTAATCTTTCTTAAAATTCATAGAGAAGTATCAAACACTTTAACATATCTTGATTTTAAACACTATCCCTCTTCAGCGGCAAACTTTGTCTTCTCACAACACAGTCAACATCTTTGTACTCAGCAACAATCCAACTAAGTTGGCTTTGGTAGTTTTTGACCAAACTACCAGCCATAAACGATTTGATATTCTTTACAGTAGCCGTTTTGCTCTGGGAGAGTTAACTCTTTTATTTTTTTCAATTCAAAAAATATGGTGAGATTTAATTACCATTGACATATGAATATGATTACCAATTAGAGTGAATTGCAGTGAAAGGGACACTACTATTCATTTGTTATTTTCGATTTCAGTTTTTGGTAAACAGACAACCATCCAACGGAATTGATTAAAATCATTACCAAATATCGTTTGCTTTGACAGCCAAAGCTTCATTGCCATAACATGTGCATGATAAAACCATTATAGTATTTTAGCAAACTATCAGCTATACAACATATTGGTATCTTTACCAAGAACTAATTGATCTTAGACTAGCCCAACTCTTCACCCATGAAGCAAGGTTATTTGAAAACCATACAATTTTTGGTAAATTGTCAACCAAAAACGGATTTGAGAAGACTTCAACCACAAGCCCGTTGCTTAAGTACTAGCCAGTTCTTATGCCTATCAAGCATATGTAAAACTAATGACCATTTGTTGTGTGGTGGTTAGCCAACACTCAAACCCTTCTCAATTCCATTCACAACATCATTCTTCATCTATCTGTTGCTTAATAAATCTTATCAAATCAAGAGCAACATAACTTTCTCTTTCAACTTCCAAACCAAGATCAAGCATCCTTTGCAATAAATCTTTTAAGAGAGGATATCTTCTTTCAACCAACATATTAATAACTATCCCATCCTCAAATTCCAGTATGCAGACTCCACAAGATTCATACAATCTCCATGTTTACAATCTTCCAAGTCTTGTTGACTGAACTCAAAGAAGTCACTTTGTTCATTTCCTTCTGTTGAGGATTCCAATCATAATCTTTAAGACTCCCCAACCATCAATCATCATCCTTTCTAACGTAACTTCTTGAGTACTTGCTTAACCCCTCATCAAGTCGTACAAATGAAATAGATCTTGCCTATCAAAGATATGAAGTATCTCCATCAGATTGTTGAATACCCTGAAATTCCCATTGGCTCTGTAGATAACAAGATAATCTCCATCTGGTGATGATACCTTGTTCAATCTAGCTATAACTGATTTCTTCTCCATTATCTCACTATCTAAGATACTCTCAAATGTAACAATCTTCAGGCACTTTCTATGTTCATCATCACTGTCATCATCTAATTGTTTTCTTGGCTTTTTCCTTGTAATCATTTTGATATGGCCACTCTTTTTTTCTTAGTACCTTCTTCTTCTTTACCCTCCTCCTTGACACTTTCATTCTTAGAAGAATCAATTCCTTTTTCATTCATTTTTGTGATCAGTCTTTCATCTTTAGCAGACCCAATAGAAATGAAATCTTCATCTGACCTTTTAATCTTTTCATACAGAGCTTGTATTTCCTCAAACTTCTTGGTTTTCAAATCAGAATGCTTGAAGTTTCCTACATGCTTCAAGTAGGTCATCATTTGATTTCTTAGTTGATTCTTTGTAGGTGGTCTGTTCTTGATAGCTTCTGATCTTTGTTGAGCAAGGAATTTTCTTTGAGCAGCAATTATGTCATGAAGGAATTTTTCTCTTTCTTCTATTGTAAATTGCTCTCTTTCTTCTTCTTGAAGCTTTAAGATTTAAGAAAATACTGGAAAATCATCAGAGTAGGTGATCATACAAAGGTATATTAATTATTTGAAGATATGTTAAATAATTTTGACAGAGATGATCTTGTGAAACTTTGGGATTTGGTTAGAGAAAGATTCAGTTCAACAGAACCTACTGATGACAAAGAAAGAGCATTATGGGTTGAATTAAAGAGGTTGTTTGAACCTCATACTGGTTACCTTGTGGAACTTCAGAGATATATGCATGATCCATTAACATGGAGGTTATATGATACATGTGGTGTTCATCATGTGTCTACAGAGACAGGATTGGATATATTCATGCTAGTTGAGAAAGATTATCCCATGATAAAAGGACTTCCAATGTTGATGTTGGTTAACAAGCTGCAAGTGGATCAACATTCAGAGATGGCAGATGAACTTTTAAGGAAAATCTTCATACTAGCAAACAGACCAAGGCATTAAAGTGTTTAAAAGAATCCTCTCAGAGCCCAAAGTTTTAATTCAAAGAAAGTTGATGATTTGGAGGTAAATCACAAGTTTAGGAGATGATTGTTGGGAATTAAAAGTCTTTACACTTAGTACTGCCAAGAGTAAAAGTTTGTACTGCTCATATTATAACTACCAGTACTAACTGATTAGTACTGCTAGTGTAAAAGTTAGTACTGCCAGTACTAACTCAATACTGCTGAAGAGAACTTAATATTGCTAAAGACTTATAACTGCATGAAGATAAAGACGTGTGAAGAGATATGTATAGACTTATTCAAAGTGTATATCTTATAAAGTTAGAAAGATATGTATATGATTAGAATTATAGAAGATCTTGAGTAATTTCAAAGATTTGTAGTTATCTTGTAAAGGACTCCTTGGTGTATAAAAAGAGATCCTAGGTTACGGTTATCATACATATATTCATAGCGTTGCATGCATAGCTTCAAGGTTGTAAACCCTAGTACTAGACAGAGTACTCGTATTATTTAATATTGAAGCTTTTTGGTTATATCATTGTTCATTCAAGTTTATTGTTTCATTGATATTTCTTCTATGTATTAAAGAGCAGATTCCGCATACTCTTTAGTATTCATAAAGTTTCTACCATTGTTGTTTTGGATTTATCCAAAGTAACATAATCTTTACAAGCTAAAGAATAGATCTTGAGTTGGGATCAACAAATAACACTTTTAAGCAATTAAGTACAAATTCTTACAATAATTATATAAAAATGGGTAACTTATTCGGGATAAATGATGGTATAAATGTGACGTTATTTGATGTCATCAACGACACCTAACATAAGAGGGGTCTTGTATTGAGGTTAATCACACACACAATACATAGACATAGAAAATAAATCCAAACATAACATCATGAATAATTAAATTAACCAAAATACAAAAATATAAATGAAGTCTCTAGCAAAGAAGGCTCCAAAATGCAGATATCCTAAAGTCTCTCTAGCCACGCCAATTAACCTCCTTAGCTTCACTATGCTTACCTGAAAATGATACTTTAAAACGTCAATAATAATGTTGGTGAGATTCACAGGTTTGACATAAATTACTTACTCTTGCTGCGAATCAGAATCATTAGGATATACAAGAAAATTATACATAAATGCAGCAATTAAAATCATTACACAATTAATTATACATTCGGACTTAGATTAGCACTAGCACTATCAACAACTAAGCTCACCCAGAATGTACCACACAACCATGGGATAGGTGTATCCCTCCATTCCATCTCGGGTAGGCGTACTCCTCTGATCCATCATGGGTAGGCGTACCCCTCCGATCCAACAATGCATACACATAAGCCATATAATATCAAGTAATGTCCAAAACCAAGTAAAACAATTATTCGCAGCTATTAAAAACATTTCAAAACAAAATTTAGTATCATTTTCACCCTAAGAAAAACTTACAAAAAGGGGCTATGAATACTCAACTCAAACTTTACGAATGCGCACACAATTTCCAAGTAAAGTCTACACAAACAAAATCTATGGGTTACACATGATTAAGGTTTCACGGCCTTAAACATGTAACCTATCAATTGATGGATACTAATGTCTATAATATGCTTATAAACACCCTACCATACTTCCCATACTTTATTTATACTCTAAATACCTTAAATCCCTTTATTCAAGTTTTCAGATTATAACAGAATTTTATAGTCACTTCATGATCACTAATAAAATACTAAATTACCCAATTAGATTTCCATACTGTATTTCCTACATCTTCAATGAGTTGTGTAACTACTATGATTTTTAGAAAAAATAATATTGAGTCTAGCTATTTTAAAAAAATTGAACATCACAAAGTGTCTAGAAATTGACCTGATTAGACCACTCAAAAGTTTGACTCGACCAGACCCATTTAGACACTTGAGAAAAATCTACGAAAATTCCAAAAATTCAAAAACATCATAAAAATACTATTGTAGCAATCCCATCAATTAAAAAGATGTTTTGATATAGTTTTTGACCTCACAAACACAACTCAGAATCTGCCTGGAAAAATCTGATTTGACAACAAATCTTTTAAAATTATTTTGACTAATTTTCACTCACTTTTAATTCATGAAACCACTTGGGTTGGAAAGTAGACTCTCTATAGAAAATTTTAGGATCAAGAAAATCAATAAAAGCTATTCGTATGATCGAGTTATGACTCTCACAAGATGACCTAAAATTCTGCCCTGATTTCAATTTCGAATTTACCATAATTAAACCTAATTAAACTCCCATAAACTAATTAACATCCCCTAATTAATATTAGATGATCATTACTTCATTAATACATAACTTTTATAAACCCTAATCCATCAATTCAATTGTTACATAATTAAAACAAAGATTAAAACAATTGCTTGATTACTAGAATAAGAATTAAACTAATTTAAGATTTGTAAAAGAAAATCAAACCTTGATCTTGAAAGCTTAAAAAAACTTCAATGGAGGCTAGGGTTATGGTTTTTGGGTCGACACAAAGAATGAGGAGAGAAAAATAATATTGATTTTGTTTTATAAAAATACACAATTGGTTTCCTTATCAAACTTGGACTTTACCTTTTTTGCCCCTTTTTCTTTTAAGCCGATCCAAACAAGCACTTAATTATTATTTTTTTATTTTTTTTCTTTAATTTTTGTGATCCCCTCATATATATATTTTATATATTTAAAAAAACTATATATATTATTATATACTTTACTTTAAGAATTTAATATACACATCACCTAAATAAAAAACTTACTGTACATTACTTTATTAGAGTTCTGAACTAAGTGGAGTTGTTTGATTTCTATCTCTACTTTAAAATAATTTAGTTGTGACTCTTACGTTATCTGAAGATTATATCTCTATGCCCCGAATATAATCAGATTTGAGTAAAATTACACTAATTCTCAAATGCTTGTATTGTGAGTTAATATTTCAAGAACGCACTAAAAATCCAAAATTTACATCATGTGGGAATTAAGATTTGATAGACAGAAATAGAACATAAAGAATGAAACAAGGAAGGACTAACGACAAATTGGAATTCTTCTAAAAGATGGAGTTTGACTACAAATTAAATGATTGGGAAGTTACATGATGAAACTAAACGTCATTAGTATAATGATAAATACTATTAATTTATTAATAGTGGTCAATCTTCATTTATGATAATTAATGTCATTAAGCGATATTCCTTATAACGTCTTATGGTCTCTATTATATAAAGAGACATAGACTCATAGGTTTTATATCCATCATACATAGAACTCTCCCAATGAGAGTCTAGTTAGTTAGTTAGTTAGTACACCATAATTAGTTGGTGTAGCCCCAAGTTATAGTTGGGGTAATAGGGAATCATTCAACAATGAAAAACCTTGTTCAATAACAATTGTGTTTGTTTAATTCCGCTGTGCATAATTGTTACAATTGTTATTGGTAAAACGATCCTAGATGGGTTTAAACGATCTTATCAATTGGTATCAGAGCCTGGTGGCTCTTGATCTAGGATCTACAAGGTACTGAAGAAGTTCATGAAGGTACTAAAGAAGTTCAAGAAAGTACTGCTCGAGTACTTGAAGGTACTGCTCGAAGGTACTGTTCAAAGGTACTTCTCATTCATTATTCAAGGTACTTCTCTCTATATTAAAGTACTGCTCACTGAAAGATCAAAGTACCGCTGAAAAGATGAAAGTACCGCTAGTGTTATCCGATATCTTAGAACGTACTGCTTGCTTTATCAGATATCGGGTAATACATGAATTTTAGTTTTTGGATGGATTTGGATCTTGAATGCTTCGTTTAAGGGGAAGTTAACGGATTGATTTTTAAATGTTCTTAAACATTTAAAAGGCTCGTTTTTGGAGATTATTTGAAGAGGTGATTACGAAGACGATTGATTATCACTTATTTGATATTGTAGTTGAGTTTCACAGATGCGTGTTCTTATCATACCTTTTAGCAGGAGGTAACTTGTTCGTGCTTACAATGGTGTGACAAAGACTTGACGAATCTAGCAAAGGTGTGTGATCTATAAACTTATGGTGCTTAATGCTCACATTTGCTATCACTTAAAGGAGTTACGTTGTAGTGCTCAGTGTCTCATATAGATGAGGATTTTGTCAAGAGATTGTGATCTACTTATATTTTGGTCTTGGTATGAGTTCGACGTCACGTGGTATAGTGCAAAAGGACATAAGAACAGTTTGGGAGATTCAACTTCTTCAACAAATTCATTATACTCAGTTTTCTTCAGCAGTGATCACTACATAGAGCCAACAGAGTTCGAGATTCAAGAGATGGTAAACATATGGGTTTCAGGGGAAGCTTATTGATTAAATGTTTAACCATCTACATGCACCACTTGAGGGGAAGTGTTTCGTTACTACTGCTAGTTATTTATTACTACTGCTAGTTTATATTTCTACTGCTCAAAGTCATTTTTTTTTTTTTTTCGTTTTATGCTTCATGGAGGGGTATTGAGTATTGGGAAGGCTGGATTTGTAGTTGTGGATATGTTTGTAGCTATTATGTCCAAGTTTCATTTCTCAGTTAGACCCTATTTGGATGATTACAAAAGGGGAAGAGATTATAGGTTTTATTGATTTGCAGCTTATATGTGTGGTTGGCATGTTCAAAAGAGCATCTTAAGTAAGGAGATGCATTGAAGATTGTTCATTTAATGGAGATTGTTTTGTAATATCAAATAGGGGAAGATTGTTGGGTTTATTGATTTGATGATTACAAAACTACATGTGCTTAAATGAAGAAGAATGACAAACACAAAGGGCTTCTTAAATATGATTACTTTGATATTCTACTCATATGGAAGAATTAAATACTTGGTGGAAAGTTTGAAAGTCAAAATGATTGTTTCCATAATAATTATATGTTTGAGTTTAATTTGTTATAATTAAATGTCTTGTATGAGCATTTAATTAATCTTTATGAGCATTTAATTAGATGGTCAAAAGCATCTATTAGTTCCTTGTTAACCTTTATCTATTATAAAGAAGGGCTAGACAAAGGTTTAGGTGTGCCAAAAGTGTATGTGCACCAAGGTGTTCAACGTGTTATGTGTGTGGGTTTACAACGTCACAAAGAGATAGATGCTAGCATGGATGGTTGTAGATAGCCCCAAGATCATTTAGTTTGATCCTGTTGAGTGTAACTGTCTTACCATCTGATCAAGTAAGATTGCGGGCTTGTCGTAGTCAGGATTAGTTAGTGATGATGATGAAAAACCTTGTATTAATAAAAATTGATTAATGTTTGAATATTCGCCTTTCCTTTGTTATTAATTTGATCCTAGATAGGTCTAAACAACCTGAGCTTAAAGATTTCAACGTGTAGGTATAGAGCCAAGGGCTCTCAGATCTAGGAATTTAAAAGGTGTTTGCAAGAATCCCCTAAAACCCTTATTTTCAAGAAAGAAATCGATTTGTGGTTAAATTTTTTGGGGTGGTTTTTGAGTTAATTAATATTACAATATTTATAATTGTACTCTATTCCTTAATTGGTATGCATACATATTGTAAAAATCATTGTTACTATTAAGGGTTTCTTGGTGTAGTTAATTTATGATGATGGATCTGGACCTCATCGTATACATTCTTTCTGATCATCATCATTATTAGGGTTTTTATGCAAAACCCTAATACCATGGATGCTCGTCAATTTGGTTTGATTATATTCGATCTTTGTTTTCTTTGTTCATTATATGGATCGATTGCATAAGAAGTATATAAAGCAGAAAGCAGCATACTTTAAAATCATACCTTATCAAGCACGGCATGTGTGATTGGTTATCATGGTTACAGTTTGAGGTAACAGATCTTTATGATGTTCTTGTGTACTGCTGGAGAAAATCTAATACTGCTGAGGTATATCACAAGTAACTGTCCAAAACCTTTTTCTCGTTGTAATCAAAGTTACCGCTAGTGGTTATCCGATATCTTAGAAAAAAACGTTCTGCTTGCTTTATCAGATATGGCGGTATATACATGATTTTGGTTTTTGGATGGTTTTTTGGATTCTTGAATGCTTCATTTAAGGGGAAGATAATTAATTGATTTATGGCTCGTTTTGGATTTATTGAAGAGGTGATTACGAGAATGATTAGATTAATCAATTATTTGATATTGTAGTTGAGTTTCACAGATGCGTGTTCTTATCATACCTTTTAGCAGGAGGTAACTTGTTTGTTTTGTATGGTGACGAAGACTTGCAAAATCTAGAATATGTGGATTTTTTTTCTAAGGTGCCATATATGCTAACATTCGCTTATAACTTGAAAGGAGTTACGTTATTGTGCTTCAGTGTTCTTATAGAGAATCGAGGATTTTGTCAAGAGGATCGCGGTCTGCTTATACATTAGGAGAGTATGAGTTCAACATGTGGATAGTACAAGATCAAAGTCACAAGTTTGTGAGATTCTTAATTCTTCACTCAAAATTCGTTATATTCTATTTTCTTCATCAAGGTTGGTAGTTTCGCTACATGGAGGCGGTCTACTATGTGAGGTTTCTGGATTTCAAGGTGTTGAGTGGTGAGTAAACATAAGGGTTGGTTTGTTGGAGGGAACAGCTTATAATTTGTTTAAGTTTGTGTTTTATAAACGGAATACACATTGTATCTACTGGAGGGAAGTGTTTACAAAGTTGCTTTTCTACTGAAGACCCTATTGGCATGATTACAAAAAGGGGAGGGAAGAAAGAATACAGAAGATTCGTGATTTGCAACTTCCGTATTGTGGTTGACATGTTCAAGAAGATCTTAAGTCAAGGGGAATCATTGTTTCATCAGGGAGATTGATTACATCCCCTCATTCAAGGGGAAGCTTAGGCTTTATGAATGAAGTATCGTTGACAATAACATTGTTTGTTTTGGTTATCATCAAATATGGGGTAGATTGTGGGAATTTCTAGATTTGATGAGACAAAAAGAACAATAAGAATGATAATCAAGAAGGACTTACGACTAAATTGGAACTTCTACAAAAGATGGAGTGAGACTAAAATTAATGATTGGATAGTTACAAGATGTAACTTAAAGTCATTAGTATAATGATAATTACTATTTAATGTTATTAATGTAGGCTAATCTCATTAATGATAATTAATGTCTTATTGTTTTCCTTTGTAACGTCTTATGGTCTCTATTATATAAAAGAGACATAGATATCATGGTTTTATATCCCATCATACATAGAACTCTTCCCAATGAGAGTCTAGTTAGTTAGTTTAGTTTGAAACCAGAATTAGTTGGTGTAGCCCCACGTTTAACTATTTATTTACTTATTTACTTTAAACCTTAAATAAATACACAACTTAAAACAAAAACACTTATACTAACTATTAATATTTTTCCCAACTAAATTTTATTTATTACTTCATAAATAAATAATAAAACCTCAATTTATTAACTAATCTCAATCTCGAAATTAATGATTCATTCTTTATTAATTAGACTGACGATAAAATAATGAAAATCACTATACTTCCAAAATCATCATCACACACGAAATAAAATGACTAAATCATTCATTTCTACTATCATAAACACATATATTAACACATATACCATATCACATAAATCACCAACTCAACTTACGCACATAAATCAAACACATAAAGCTTGGTAAATTAACACTGACGGTTAAACTAACCTCGTTAAACCACGGGTGTCATAGTCTCCTCTCCTTAGGGAAATTTCATCCCGAAAATTAATCCTTTCTATTGTTAAGAATTTTGCTTACCCACACAAGAGTACAAATAGTAGCATAACAGCTATAAACAAAGAGAACATCCAACTACATGAGTCTCGCCTGTCCTCGTGGAAACTCGTCAAAAACCGTAAGTTGTGTAACAACTTGATCCATAACTCAACCCCGTAACTCATCAAACAAGAACTGTCTTGAAATTAAGTTATGTGTTGTTACAAAGCTCAACATTTTTGAAGAATTTGCTTGACTTCAGGTTTACTCAATATATAACTTTTGACCAAACCACCTAAAAACATATAAGGGTGCACTAAAGTCTGCCAGAAACCATATGTACCCAACTTTAATTAGTACTTCCACCGATAGCTTGCTCAACGAGCAAGTGTAGATACTAGTTTTCATGAAATCCTTATGACCTCGCGTCGAGTTCTAATGGACTTTAACTATCAAAATCCTACTATGCTTCAAACTTTTAATCTCACGATCGATAATCTCAACAGATTCTTTAACAAAATGAAGAGTTTTGTCTACCTTAATTTCTTCTATAGGCACATGCAGATTTGCATCCGCTAAAAACTTCTTTAAATTTGAAACACGTCAAGTACACTACTCAATTATTAAGACAACCTTAATCAATAGGCTATAGGACCGATCCTTTCAATGATCTCAAATGGTCCTACATACCATGTATTTCTTTCCAAACGCACTACACCTTTCCAAGACAACACTTCTAGCATCACTTTATCACCAACTTTAAACCCTAACTGCTTACGCCTATTGCCAACATAGCTATTTTGGCAATCTCTAGCTGATTTGAGCCTTTCCTTAATCAATATCACTTTATCAGTTGTCTCTTGTACCAATTCTGGTCCAATCAACCAACTTTCTCCAATTTCAGCCCAAAGAACAAGTGACCTACACTTCTTTCCATACAACGCTTTAAATGGAGCACATCGAACGCTCGAATGATAGCTATTATTGTAGGAAAACTCAGCTAAGGGTAGATGAGTATCCCAACTGCCACCAAAATCAATCACGCATGCTCTCAACATATCCTTTAAAGTCTGATTGGTAGGTTCAATTGGCCCATCCATTTGAGGATGATAAGCCATACTCATATCCAACCGCATTCCTAAGGCTTTCTTAAATGTTTGGTAGAACTGTGACGTAAATCGTCCATCACAATCAGAAATAATCGACATATGCACTCCATGCCTCACTACTATTTCATTAATGTAGAGTCTTGACAACTTCTCTGACTTATAGTCTTCACGTATAGTCAGAAAATAAGCTGACTTGGTCAATCTATCAACTATTACCCAAATCGTATCATATCCACCACTTGACCTCGGCAACATAGTGATAAAATCTATGGTGATTTTGTCCTATTTCCACTCAGGTATCTATGATTGTTAAAGCAAACCCGATGGTCACTGATGTCCAGCCTTCTCCTTCGAGCAAGTCAAACACTTACCAACATATGTAGTTATATCCTTCTTCATACCCGACCACCAATACATCTCTTATAAATCATAATACATCTTATCCGCTTCCGAATGAACATAGTATCTCATAGCATGTGCCTCCCCCATAATCATAGTCCTTATATCACCAATCAGAGGAACCCATATTCTATCCATATAGTACAAACCTCCATCTTCCCTCTTTTCCATTTACTAATCCAAGCCACACAGCATTTCTGCTGGCGTGTTCTCTTCCTTGATTGCCTCATTCTAAGCAGCCAACAACTTTTCCTTAAGGCTGGACTGAATTGTCATGGACATTGCTTGCACTCGCTTTGGTTTCACTATTTCCTTCCTACTCAACGCATCAGCTACTACATTCGCCTTACCTGGATGGTAGCGAATCTCACAATCGCAATCACTAAACAATTCAATCCATCTTCTTTGGCGTATAGTTAACTTCTTTTGGTCGAATATATGTTGAAGACTCTTATGATCCGTATAGATAACACTTTTTTGTTCCGTACAAGTAATGTCTCTAAATCTTAAGAGCAAAGACTACTGCACCCAACTCTAAATCATGCGTGGTATAGTACTTCTCATGAATCTTTAATTGCTGTGACGCATACGCAATCACCTTTCCTCTTTGCATAAGCACACACCCTAATCCTTGATTTGATGCATCACAGTAGACCATAAAATCTTCTGATCCGTCAGGCGATGACAAATTGGTGCATTACACAAAATGCCCTTCAAAGTCTGAAAGGCTTCCACTTGCTCCACGCCCTACTAATACTTTTTATTCTTTTGTGTCAGTGAGGTAAGGGGTTTAACAATCTTAGAAAAATTCGTGATGAAACGTAGATAGTAACCAGCCAATCCCAGAAATGACAGTATTTCTGACGGTGTCTTTGAGGCTTTCCAATTCTCCATTGCTTCAATCTTACTTGGGTCTACATGAATACCATTGCTATTAACCACATGCCTGAGAAAATTTGCTTCTTGTAAACAAAATTCACACTTAGAAAACTTGGCAAACAAACTCTTCTTCTTTAGCAGTTCCAAAACAAACTCAAATGAACCTCGTAATCCTCCTTGGACTTCAAATATATCAAGATATTATCAATAAAAATAATGGTAAACTTATCTAGATACGGCTTACACACTAGTTCATTAAGTCTATGAAAACCGCTGGTGCATTTGTCAACCCGAAAGGCATAACTGTAAACTCAAAGTGTCCATACCGCGTTCTAAATGCAGATTTTAGAATATCTTCTTCATGCACTCTCTGCTGATGATAAACAAGTCAAAGATCTATCTTAAAAAAATAACGTGAAGCTTGCAAATGATCGAACAAGTCGTCGATCCTAGGGAGTGGATAACGGTTCTTAATGGTTAACTTATTCAATTCCTAATAGTTTTTATACATTCAGAACGAACCATCTTTCTTCTCGACAAACAACACGGGTGCTCCCCACGGAGAGTGACTTGATCGAATAAAATGTATATCGAACGAATTTAAAGGGTTACGAGTTATCAAATAGGGTAGCAAACGATTATCGAATCAAAGGCTAGGAAATATAAAAGGGATTTCGTAGGTGAAAATAGATACGATTTAAATGTCAGGAGAATCCTAAAAAGAAAATATAGAATATCTTTACCAATAGGGAACCCAAACGAAAGAATCATCAAGACGTACAATGACAAAAGACTCACATATCAAATTAATGATACGTATCAAGATCGATAAATGTGAAAGGTAGAATTCTTATAGCAATATTTGATTTTATCCGAGAGAACCAACTAAAGATTGTTTTATAAAAATCACTTTAAACACATAAATTATTTTAAATATACAAGTTATTTTATATAAGAAAATCATATTAGATATTTTAACTCACTTTAAATATAATTTTTTTTAACTCATTTTAAACCTGGTTTTCATAAAATCAAAAGATAGTTATATAAAAGCGGTATCACGTCTTACTCATATAAAGTATTTAAAACATACTTATCAAAGTATATAAAAATAAAGAGATAATCATATAAAATTTGTATCATATTTTATTTGTATAGATCATATTACACATAGTTTTGACAGTCAACCGATATCACATCGAATTCATAAAAATCATTGTAGATGTAGTATTCAATAAGAATAAATAGATAGTCATATAAAAGCGCTTATCACATTGTATTTATAAAATCATTTCAAAACAGTTTTCCCATAAGATATAATTCAAAAGGATTTTCACAGTTAGACATCAATATAAAACATGTAACTCAAACAAAGAAACTCATAATACCAAAAGGGATTGCAAAATACCATAAGGACTCTAACACAAATCTATTGTTTGAAGGCAAAAGAAAGTACAAGGAACCATATAGTCAGAATAAAAGTCAAACGAACACGTACTAGAGAAATTCATGCAAAGACATTACGAACAAAATGAATAACATAAGGAATCATCCGTACTAACGATCAAAAGGACAACACAGAGAAACATCAGTACTAACATGTTACGAAAACTAAAGGATATATAAAGAAGGGAATAAATATACGTACTAACTTGTTACGAACAAATACCGCTCGAAAGAAAATCAGATATACATACAAGTAATCAATGCCAGGAAAGAACCAATGAAACGTACTAATAACCAAAAGTAGCAGATCTGAACAACTAATATATATCAAAACGCTGAATGGGAACGATGGAACATCCGTACAGACATGGTACGAACAAGGAATGCTAGAACGAATAATCGAGCAAACGAACTACCCAATAATCATAATGGTAGTAATAAGAAGTATCCAATATATTCGTAATCGTTATGCATAAAGGAAACTTGTTGACTACGCAACTAAGCCTAATAAAATCGCACATTAGTTAAGAGAAGAATCCCCTAACTATACAACTATCCTTATCATGAACGCACATATCATAACATCTTACACTAGCACCTTACAAATAAACACCGATCAATGCAATCATGGTCATAAGTCTACGTGTGTGATGCCTTTATAATTATGTTGGCCACCCATAATTATAAGTGCATCCTTTCACACGTGTACTTACTTCCAAAGCTACACATCTCAATGATAACACATAAATATCTACATATATCACATAGCAATCTTACACGACACCAATATAACACAAACACGATGATCCACAAAAACAATATTTATTTATATAAAGATAAAATCAAAAACAAAAGCCTCATAGTGCCATAAAATATGAAATACCTAAAAGAAATCATCGGTAATAGCACAGTGTCAAGGTAAATGACAGGATAAACTTATGTTGGGCCTCGCTTGGGTTTGACTTTGCTTTTGCAAGAGTCACCCGACTCTGCGGGTCCAGGCCTCCTATGAGAATCCGACAAGATATCTGAGTCAGCCTCTTCATGTGACTCCTCTAATTACCCTTCCTGCTTTGGTTCCTCGAGAGGCTCCTCCTCAATTGGCTCCTCTTCTGATATCGAGAAATCCGTAGGTCAAAATAAACTTTAAGAAAAGCAAGAAAACAAAACGCCTAAATAGCTAAACATATAGATCCTATTATGTAGGTATATGAAGGACTCCTAGGTTATAGTCTAGGTTAAAACCACCTACTTCTCTATAACCTGGCTCTGATACTAATATGTTACACCCCGCCAAGGCAGAAACGCGAGGCGTAACAAGATAGGCATCATCACAACACATTGGTGTCAACAATAATGTTGGTGAGATTCACAGGTTTGACACAAATTACTTACTCTTGCTGCAAATCAGAATCATTAGGACATACAAGAATATTATACACAAATGCAGTAATTAAAATCATCCCATAATTAATTACACATTCGGGCTTAGATTAACACTGGCACTATAAGCAACCAAGCTCACCTAAAATGTACCACATAAACATACGATAGGTGTATCCCTCCATTCCATCCAGGTAGGCGTACCCCTCCGATCCATCATGGTTAGGCGTACCCCTCGGATCCAACAATGCATACACATAAGCCATATAATATCCAGTAATATCCAAAACCAAGTAAAACAATTATTCATAGCTATTAAAAACATTTCAAAACAAAATTTAGTATCATTTTCACCCCAAGAAAAACTTAGAAAAAGGGGCTATGAAAACTCACCTCAAACTTTACGAATGCGCATAATTTCCAAGCAAAGTCTACACAAACAAAATCTACGGGTTACACATAATTAAGGTTTCATGGCCTTAAACATGTAACATTTCAATTGATGGATACTAATATCTATAATATGCTTATAAACACCGTACCATACTTCTCATACTTTATTTATACTCTAAATACCTTAAATCCCTTTATTTAAGTTTTTAGATTATAGCAGAATTTAATAGTCACTTCATGATCACTAATAAAATACTAAATTACCCAATTAGATTTCGATACTGCATTTCCTATATCTTCAATGAGTTGTGTAACTATTGTGATTTTTAGAAAAAATATTATTGAGTCTAGCTATTTTAAAAAAATTAAACATCACAAAGTGTCTAGAAATTGAATTGATTGTACCACTAAAAAGTTTGACTCGACCAGACCCATTTAGACACTTGGGAAAAATCTACAAAAATTCCAGAAATTCAAAGACATCATAAAAATACTACTGTAGCAATCCCATCAATTAAAAAGTTATTTTGATATGGTTTTTGACCTCACAAACACAACTCAAAATCTGCCCTGAAAAATCAGATTTGACAACGAATCTTTTAAAATTATTTTAACTGATTTCTACTCACTTTTAATTCATGAAACCACTTGGGTTAGAAAGCAGACTCTCTGTATATAATTTTAGGCTCAAGAAAATTAATAAAATCTATTCGTATGACCGAGTTATGACTCTTACAAGATAACCTAAATTCTGCCCAGATTTAAATTCTGAATTTACCACAATTAAACCTAATTAAACCCTCCCAAAAGCTAATTAACATCCCCTAATCAATATTAGATGATCATTACTTCATTAATACAGAACTTTTATAAACTCTAATCTATCAATTCAATTGTTACATAATTAAAACAAAGATTATAACAATTGCTTGATTACTAGAATAAGAATTAAACTAATTTAAGATTTGTAAAAGAAAATCAAACTTTGATCTTGAAAGCTTAAAAAAACTTCAATGAAGGCTAGGTTTATGGTTTTTGGGTCGACAATGAGAATGAGGAGAGAAAAATAATACTGATTTTGTTTTATAAAAATACACAATTGGTTTCCTTATCAAACTTGGACTTTACATGTTTTTCCCCATTTCTTTTAAGCCGATCCAAACAAGCCCTTAATTATTTATATATATATATATATATATATAAAAATATATATATATATATATAAATATATATATATATATATATATATATCTATAATATAACAATTTCGTTCCTCCCCTTATATATATATATTATAAACTATATATATATTTTTTTTAAAACTATTTATTTTTCTAATTACTTTAAAAACATAAAAAAATACACTAACTTAAAACAAAAACACTTATACTAACTATCAATATTTTTCCCACTAAATTTTTATTTATAACTTCATAAAAAATTAGAGAATACCTTAATTTACGAACATAATCTCAAATCCTGAAATTAGACGGATTCATTCTACATTAATTAGTTAATTAGACCGACGATAAAATAATGAAAATCACTATACTTCCAAAATCACCATCGCACACGAAATAAAATGACTAAATCATTCATTTCTACTATCATAAACACATATATTAACACATATACCATATCACATAAATCATCAACTCAACTTACACACATAAATCAAACACATAAAGCTAGGCAAAGTGATGATGGGTTGAGAGGATTATCAGTTGTGGCCCATGAGTTATTGTTGATTGACATAGGTGAGCTTGTTAAGCTCAACATCTGTATAGGGATAGAAGGTGACTGGGCTTGGGTAGCCCTAGGATCGGAGAGGCAGCCTTATGCTGCGGCTGGTGCCCCCGGAGCCGTTAAGGATGCTCCTGTAGTCGATGAGGGTGCTCAGGTTGATCCAATACCCGTGCAGGCACCTCAACCGCCACCACCACCTCCAGCTATGGGTAGGACTATGCCCTAGAGATTGGGGAGACTTGAGGAGGAGGTGCAGGGGTTACGACAGGATGTCAGGAGTTTACGTGAACTTGTGGAGAGATCGATGACCAATCAGGGTAGATTCTCCACATGGATGATTAGTTGTATGATGCAACTCTTGGAGGCTAGCGGGCAGACTTATCAGGAATTTGATGGGACATTTTGAGGGAGTTACCCAGAGGCCTTCAAGAGGCGTACCAAACGCAGGACCGATAGTGCCAGCACCTCCACAGCTCCTCAGCAGCCAGACCCATGATCTCTCTATCCCTCATCTTTTGTTGTTATCTTCTTTACATTTATATTATTCGTATCATGATGTACCTAAACTTAAAACTAATTATGTTTTGATGTATATATTATGGTATGACGTTTTTGACTTGTTTAATAATGATAGAACAAAGACTAGCAGTAAGTTTAGCACCATAGTTCGTGAGTATGTTATGGAACCAAGCATGCTATCCAAATCAAAAGCAGAATTGAGAAGAGAGAGTATTTAGAAGAGTGTGGAACCTGAAGAAAACGTCTAACTTAAAGACTAGCTGAAAGAAAAGTGCTTCCCGAGAGACAACCCGTATTGTTATTTAATTTTATCGAGTGTGTCTTCCCAGAAATCAATACGGCCTATCCGCTCTATACCATACGGCGTATTTAATGTTTGGACGTTATCAGTCCTTTATTTTTATGCACTTTAAACATTATTGTCAGTTCTGTCAATACGGCGTATTAATGCACATGATACGTCGTATTCAACGGATTGACCCGTATTTAGATACTTTTTATAGGTTTCTCGATATGGCGTATTCTAGTTTATGGATACGGCGTATTGATTTCCTGTATAGTAAATTTAGCTTATTTAAATTAACTGTAGATACTCGAGATAGGATTTTGCATGTTTTTCCTATATTTTGCACAGGACCTCGCTGCAAAGAAATTGACAAAGTTGGTGAAGTATCAATCATCTGGAATCCTATGTGTGATTGTAGTCATGCTGGCATTCAAACGCATGTTCAACACACATTCTTGCTCATAAACTCAACTTGGAGAATCTACCAAGCAAAATATCATGGGAGTTTCTCATTCTAATTCTTTTCATCCCTGTTTTAAATGTTTTATCTATACAATGAGGACATTGTATAATTCAAGTGGGGGGGTGGAATTAGAATGTATACTTGTCCTATTTTTCACATTTAAAATGCTTAAATTATGCTCAAATTTAAAAAAATTTCAAGCATACTTTTATGAAATTACTTGTTACATAACCCGCATACAATAACTCTTATTAGATTTTGTAAGAATTTAACCTTATCCGTTTCTAAATGTTTACCCAAATTCCACAAAAATATAAGTGTGCCAGTGATGTTGTAGACTTTAGAACTTGGCTTGGTATATCTGTTCGAGACCACAATAATGAGTACTATGGATTTAGATGGAGTAACTTGTTTAAATTGGTAAATGTTTAGGATTACACCCAAAAAGCCTTTACATGTTGTTTATTAACTAACTACATTGGTTAGTTAATCCCCATATAAACCCTTTGTTTACTCTCATCTTAAGAGTAAGATACCCCTAGAAAAACCTGTAGAGCCAATCCTTTAGGAATTACACCAACTATTTGTTTCGTTACACCTTTACACCATAGCCTACCCTGTTAGATTAAGTCCATTTATCAGTTACTAGTTGCTTAAAGTGTAAAGTATGTATTTCCTAATTTTTGTGTCAATTTTCTATCTTTGGTATGGTTGGGAAGAAATTTGCACATTGCAAATGGGAATGTATAAAGTAGTCAAAACTCATGTATTTTTACTACCAACACAATTGTTAGTACGTCCGAAGAATGAAGAATTATCGAAGGAATTATTCGGAGTTATTATGATCGTGAAGATGGTGAAATTACACCGAGTTTCGTAGTATAGTA
Source organism: Tanacetum coccineum (assembly GCA_026074375.1). Taxonomy (NCBI): domain Eukaryota; kingdom Viridiplantae; phylum Streptophyta; class Magnoliopsida; order Asterales; family Asteraceae; genus Tanacetum; species Tanacetum coccineum. Next base: position 29,874 of record BQNB010032026.1, read on the forward strand.
TAGTGTTTAAAAAAACAAAAAATTAGAAAATCGCAACAAAAAAAGAGGAGGAAAGTTTGAAGATAATCATTTCGCAAAAGCTTAGACCGAAGGAATTATATGAAGGATCGATTATTCATTAATACATCTTATAAGTCAACGATCTAAAGTTTTGTATAAAGTGGTAGATATCACCACCTGTCTTATAAAAGTATGTAAAGTATGGGATGATTGGGAAGTTGACCATTACAACCATGTATGTATGCTTCAGCTGCCTTGTTGGTGTGGTACTTTTGGTGAAAGATTGTAGAATGATCAACCCTAAGCCTTATAATAAAAAACCCATTTTACCTTTATAAACTTGTTACTCCTTAGCTATAGTGGTGGAGATGTGTATCTTTGCCAAGCTTATGATATAATACTCGTCACGACCGAGCAATTGAGCAAATTAGTTACATGTTACCAGATAGATTAGTTGAGTGATTTGAGTGTTTTCATCTTCATATTTCGTGAGGTGTTTGGTTGTGTACTTGTAATAGATCAAATAAATGCTTAAACAGAAAAATCCTTAGGGATACATTTTCATAAACTTCTAAAGGCTACTTGAGGACAAGTAGGATTCAAGTGGGGGGATATTTGATGACATCAAATAATGTTACTTTTATTGTAACACCCTCAAATTGGGTCGCAGCGGAATAAGGGTCCGGGGCGTGTTACTTCATAGATCAATAACACAAGATGTATATAGAACGACCAAAAAGTCGTTTAAAACTGATACATTGGAATTAACAAAGTATTTGTTACATAAGTCGAAGCTTCACTTGTCCACTTGTTCAAAATACAAAGATTTCTAGCCCATAACAGCTATACAAGATGTGATGCGACAAAATCTTTAATGCATGATATCCAATCAAAACCACCAATGTATCCCTGACACCTCGTGCCTATTGACCACCTGAAAAACATTGCTTTAAAACGTCAACAATAATGTTGGTGAATTCATAGGTTTGATAAATCATAATATGCAGGACCGCAAGACTTTCCCCGTGATAATGCAACACATGCAGACATCACAAAACCCGATTACATTTACCTAAGCTCATGACACTGAAGCTCGACAATCTTTCTCGCAATAATATATATTGTAATTTCTGCCCGATTAGATGTTCAACCCTAAACATCCCCAAATCCGACATGCTATACGTTCATTCCCGGTGATAGCTAGTCACCCGAACGGGGAGGTCAATCCCAAATAGATCTATTTACAACACTCGCGCTTCCAAACCAGAAATTAACAGTTCATGATAAGTGGGCACAGATGGGTTATCGCTACTTAGGCAAACATGTAATCAATATAAAATATCCACTTGCGTCCAATTTATAAAACAAAGCATGTTTCCACCCCAAAGTTATAAATCATTGAAATCGTAAAAATATGGGGCTATGAACTCACCTTGAGTTCTGATAATCCAAATATCACAGATAGCGCGTCACGTAAATGATCGAATGCAACCTAAATTAACATAGGTCGTATAAGCACTAATCGCTTTGATTAACTAACATCATATACAAGTCTATGTTAGTTACATCATACTATCGTTCGGGCTATCATAATTTAAGAGGTCATGTAGTGACGTATGAGGAGCTAGGACACTTTAAATCGTAAATCCAACAACTCGTCGATACGCCACCCCGAAGAGGCCTCATTATGAAACTCCCTAGTAATATAGTACTTTGATAACCACATATAATTCTATATAGTTCAATCACCATCTAATTGTTTTGGTAAAATTGTGTTTAATAAGTAAAAACGTTTATAATATCCGTTGTAGTAAATATAGCATAACTTTTGCGTTTTAAGCCCGATTTTGACGTTTCTTATGCCCACGCTTTCGTATTAGGACGAGTTATCATAATTTGACATTTTCATATTTTTGATCCTCTGATGAACAGTACTTTTTACTGTTCACATCAGTTATAAAGTTATTTTTATAGTTTTAGTTATCGTAAAACCCGTAAACGTCGTATTTTATTCGTTATAGCTCCGTTTTTAGCGATTCTTTCGAGTACGTTCTTGTTATTGAAAATTCTATCAATTTATAAGGTTTACAAAAATAAAAGTTTCTGTCATGAATAGTGTTTTACTGTTCATAGTTTATAAAATTATTTTTATAAACTTTTAATTACCGAATACTCGCGAAATTCATAACTTCTTCATTATTAATTGAAAAATCATGATTCTTATCATTTTAGAATCCTAAAAATGTGTTTTATTTGTTAAAAATATCCAACTTGCTGTTTCATAAGATTTTTATAAAAGTTATTTTATAATCCGTTTAATTTACGTATAACTCGTAATTAGCGTAACTTTTTCGTTATTTATCCGTTTGACAAGTTTCTTACCTTTTCGGAATCGTCACGAGATGTAGAATATTTATAAAACATAATATCCACTGTTTGGAATTCGATTCCAAACAGCCCCTTATTATCTATATATTTACTTATTTATTAAACTTGTTTTATATACTTTTTAACTAAGTAATTTCCACAAGTTTTTCCCCACACTCTTAATATACTATATCATATATATTATATAATCCATAAGTCCAAAATTTGTCCATTTGTCCAAGTTGACAACTCCATAACCTCACATGAAATCATAACATCCTTAAGTAAACTTTTACTTCCAAGTTTACACTTATATATTTTCCACTTTAATCAACATGTTACCATACTTATAGATTCATTATTCCATGATATATAAAACAACATAACATAAGAAAAAGTGTACAAAATCATAATTACAAGTGAAACTCTTTTACATGATTAAAAAGCCCTAAATGGTGATTTCACTACATATCATCATATATACACATAAAATCATGTTTATGAAATAATGAGAGTTTTAGATAACCTTATATGAGATGAAGTATGATGATGAAGTATGATGATGACAAATAAGTTCTAAACCCTTGTTTAGACTTTTAACCCAAGATTATAACCAAGAAAGCTCTAGTTTCTAAATGAAAACACTAATCTTGATTTATTGCTTCAACACTTGCAAATGGTTAGCCAATGCTTGGAAACATCTTAGAATGTCTTAAGAATGATGTACGTAGATGTGTATAGGTGGTAGAAAATTTGATATGGATTTGGTAAAGAGTATGTTTTGAGCCGTGGGGTGCTAAGGAGAGAAAGAAAAGGATTTTTGATCTTTTTAGCTAAGTGTTTTGCATGAATGAATTCCTATCTCTAGTGTGCATGTATATATGGTAAGTCTTGGTAAAAAAAGAATGCAATAGTTAGTCAAAAACACATCTCATGGTCTTAAGGAAGTAATATGGTCAAGACTAGACAAGTTAAGGCTAGTGTTTAATTAAGATAGGTTGTACAAGATCAAGTGGTGAGAATTGCGTGCTCTTTGTCTCCTTGGTGGTGTTTAGCCATGGGATACAAGGGGGGGGAGGGTTTTTAGAAACTTTTTGATAGTAACATGATATCTTGTTAAATATATGAAAGTTACAACTTGTAGCTTTTATATAAAAGGTGTTTACTTGTATGCATTTGTGTATTGTTTTATTTTATAATGTACAAAGTGAAACATAATGTTAACTTGAGTGAATTTAATAAAACTTTGAGCGTTGGATACAATCATGGGTATTTGTTAAAGCGTAGAATTATTTTTATGGTTTCGGGTATGCCTAAACTTAATTTATCGCTAAACGTATACACTTTACGTATCCGATAAAAATAAAATGAACAAAGATCATAATTATTCTCAAAATAATTATTTAATACTTGCTTAATGTAAACGCTTAATTGTTTGATACCCGTTTACATTGAACGCTAATTTTTAGCTTACGCGATTTAGCTTTACATTTACAATTTAAAGCAAACGCGTACAATACAAAAGGTACATTGTGAATTTATCGACGTCGTCAATGACTTGAAAACACAGGGTGTTATATTTATAGCATCATTTATCCCATGTAATTAACCTATTTTATATAATTATTGCAAATAATTATTACTTAATAAATTTTATTTCAAAATTGTAGTAATTATGGAGTACTTAGTGAAAGTTGACTAAAAGGCGCGCATTCTGGAGCTTAAACGAAGATATTTGAAGATTACTATTCTGACAACCAATACACCGTATCCATCAAGGAAGATATGGCGTATATGTGCCTATACGTCACCAATGACCACGAAGGAAACAAGATCTAATACGCCGTATCCAGGAAGACCAATACACTGTATTCAAGCCATAAGGAGATAAAATATTCTGGAAGATATCAAACGTGGTCCTTACTCTAAGAAATCCCTAATACGCCATATCGTGTACCTTCGATACGCCGTATCGACCTTTTTCCAGACCTTATAAATAGAAAACTCAAAAATGAGTTTTAAGTGTGCTAAATCATATTCTTGATACCTAAACCACAAAAGTCGATTTTCAGAGGAGAAAAAGAGCAGAAGAGGTCAAGCAACACAATTACTTCCATATGAGACAACGTGTAATTTCTAGTACTCTTTTAATCGTTTAGTTTTTGGTATCATTCGTTAACTCGGTTAATTTACCTGGGCTAAATTATTACTTTTGTATTAATTATGACGTTTGAAGGCTAATACCTTCGAGTATTAGCCATTATTATGAAGATTTTAATGTTTGGCTTGTTTATCTTGATTTCTTAATTTATCATTGATTGCTTGTTTATGTTTATCAATTTATACTTGTTTACGTGCTTTTGTATGTGACCTATCATTCAACTAGATTTAGTGATACGGACAAAGTAATCTAGATGCCAGGATAGCTCTCCATATAGTGATTTATACATCTAGACCAATAGAATCACAAATAACAACCTATCTTTGCCTTTAGATTATGAGCTTAGTTGGACCAGCAGGTGACCTCAAGATTAACGAGTACATTCTTGATTAATTGGTAAAGACTTGGTTAATAGACTACTAGTGTATAAATTACCATTAAACAGTAAGTGGGTAAAGTCTCTCTGAGCTAGGGTTTAACAAGATCACCATTGCTTTAATCCCTAAAATAAATTATAATCAGCAAATAAGGATGCTTTATGCGGATGCGTTTAATTATGATAGATTTCTACGTGTCTAGGTCTTAGGAAGAAGTACCGCCTAAGTCTTAAGAATGATATGCCGCCTCGAGATAAGTAATCATTGCACTAAATAAACAAGCCAATGTTTTGATTAGATTAATAATGGTTAATACAGTTTTCTTATATTTGGCTCAACCGCTCTTTTATCTTATGTTAATTTGCTTGCGTATGTTTTAGTGTCTTGAATTGGTTTTAGTCACTACCAAACCCATGCCAGTCTCTTAGACTAAAAACCCCCCTTATCCATTAGATTTAGGATTAACATAAGTTTAGCATAGGTTTAGTATAGATTTAACTAACTTAGATTAGAAAATCAAAGTATTAATAAATTGAAAGTGTTTCTCGTTCTTAGTGATCGACACCCTACTTACGACGAAACTCTTATCGATCAGGTACATTGCCCGTGAAAGTGTTGTTTTAGGTAAAGTTGGCAAAATATAAATTTAAAACTTGAAAGCATAAATTACACCTACACGACGACACAATCACACACGATATTACACATATGGCTATATTTAGGGTATTTTCCTAAATGTTTCCTTCTTGAATTGTCTATTCCTGCTAATCAATTAGGTCTTAAAATAATGTACATGCCAAGTTCTAAAGTCTACAAAACTACTGGCATACTCATATTTAGTGGATTTTTGTAATATAGATGAAAACAGAATTATCAAGCTAACCTCACCAATTGGAAATAAAGGATATAGTGCGCTCGGCAAATATCTAGTCTAGTCTAGTTAAGAAAAACATGTCAAATTTTATAAATTTGGCATAATTTTTCAAAGGAAACTAGAAATCAAGGGCAAAAATTAATCAAGCAGTTCTTATTTCTACTCCCCCCAACTAGAAATGCACAAAGTCCCATTTGTACAGAATTAAAAATATAAAAGAAAATAGAAATAAGAACTGAAAAAATCGCCTCATAAGATTCTCGAACAAGAGGTCCTCTTTTCATCTAATTTCACTATTTGGGGGAGAATTATGGCGTAACTGGATTGACTAAGTTACGTCATAGCCTTGACACTGCATTTCTATTCCCAATGATAACTACGGCGTAACTAGATCGGCCCAGTTATACTGTAGCCTTGGCAATTACGGCTTAACCGAAGGAGTTAGTTATGCCATAATTTTTTCCTGTGCTCAAAGTTCCATTAAAGCTAAAACATAATGGTCAGCAATGAAACATAGATAAAAATGGTAAAAATAACATCCGACAAATCCAAATTATTACAGACATAAAAATTATTTAAAAACATAAATTGTTTCTTGGTATAAAAACAAATGAGGGATCATTCCTCGTCCATATCATTCTTGGGGTTATGGGAAGAAGAAGGTCTAACAGCAGGGGTACCAAACAAGCTAAATGGGTTACTAGGAGCAGTAGGAGCGGTGGAGAATATTCGCGGGCTGGTCATGAAGTTCACACCCTGCTAAACCCCTAAATTAGGAATATTTGGAACATAAGAATACTGAGTTCCATCATAGCGGGTGTGATCAATATGGTGATAGGATAGCAGCTACGACATGTGATCAGTGTTCCAAGTATGGAACCTATCCTGCTCCAATCTCATCCTATTAAACTGCCTATAGAACTGATCATATTGCTTAGACATCCTAAACACAACTGCAGTGAGGTCTTCAACCTCGTTACTCAAAGTGTAGATGTTAGAGTCAATGTCACCTAGTCTATCATCCATCGCCCTAAGCCTGTTAGTAAAGGACATTTAGAGTGAAGCCTCACACCACCCTTTTTCTTGAGCCCCCTAACCTCAACAGTAATAGTCTCATCCTCACTATTATAAAGCTTATCAGCCACCAACTCTCCTTGACCTAATCCATTAAACTTGTAAATACCTAGCTTAACTAATTTCACTACGTTAAGTAGTGTAGTTTCCTAACCCAAGGACTCTCCTTAAATAAGCATTAGTCATCAACCCATAAGACCTAGCAATCCTCCCAATCATGTGTGCACCAACCATCATGCTCTTCTTTTAAGCCCCCTTAGCATTATCAGACAAGAACTTAGCCACATTCTAGGAAACATCAATAATATCTCCTCTATCTATGTTATACAAAAGTAATAAGTCCTCAAGGGTGAATTTTTCCTTTGCGTTATGTCTACCTGTGACAGACAAGGTGAGCAGCCTATGAACCAAACAACAGATGGGGTTTTTGATGGTGGTGTAGGATAGAGGTTGTTTAGTGTTATAGTGGTTTCGGGTTGAAATATCAATGAAGTAGGCAGTAGGGTTGTAGTCGTTGGGCCTGTTCCTAATACAAGCATTACAAAAGAAATCATACAGGTTATTGTCTATTTCCTCGGCCATATAAAATCTAAATGCCAAAATGAACCCCCTCAGTCATACTTCTTCTAACTCCACCCAACTAACAAAACCATATTATCAACAATATCCAATTCCATAATATGATCTCTAAAGTTAAAGCTAGATAAGAACTCCAAGACGTACTCCTGAATCACCGGTTCTTGGGTTCTAAACGACATGTTCTAAGCTTGGGAGGTAAAAGTCCTATCATCATGCCTATAGCTAACCTGACAGAACTAATCAAGATCCTAGAGGGCTCGTCCCTCATGCATAGTAGCAAAGTCAGCAAAGTTAAGGGTCTCAGGGCCCTTAATATCCTTTTTCAGTAGGGTTTTGTGGTTCAGATGAAATTCCTTTCGACTATATTATGAAAACTCGTGGTTGTTAAACTTGACCCAATCATTAGGAAAACCTGAGAAAGAACCTTATAATAGTTATATGGCGAAATGAATCAAGGTGATACTCCTACACTCCTGGAAACGTGTCACCAGGAGATAGTTACGGCGTAATTATTCCCTCATTTACCTCATAACTTAAGTAATTACGCCGTAATTCAAACCCTCAATTACGGCGTAGCTGCTGCTTATGCAGACTTCCCATACCCATTATAAAACATTCATTTTATCAAATTGATGGACCATTTGTCTTAAAACCCAGAGTTTAGTAATATCGTCAATTTATAAATCGACCATGTACCAATCCAAACACTAGTTTCACATTTGATATATCCAAAACCCATGACTTCCTATCAATTTAACCATTCGATTACTAAATCTATAATTAAATATCAATTTGGGGAGGGAAATACAAAGCACAAACATCAATATTCACAAGAACAATCAAATCAATCAACAAATAGACAATCTAAATAAGAAATGAAGCATCACAGCGGGATTAATCATAAGAAACAGGGGAAGAATGAATTACCAGCCATGAGGGATTGACTTGAATGGATCAAAATAGAAAAAAGGTGTTTTAACCGAGAGAAATTAAGGTAGAAATGAGGTAAAGAAACTGCTACGTTGTAACCACTTTCTTTTTATACCATAGACATAAGTTACGCCATAACTGGATCGGCCCAGTTATGTCGTAACTGGATCGGCCCAGTTACGCCGTAATTGGGTTGTTTAACCGTTTCAAAATTTTCAAATTTTCTATTTACACCCATAGTTATGGCGTAATTGCAATTTTAACACAAGATATATATTTGATTTTACAAATTTAAAGATATCAAAATTGGACATAATTTATTGATTTGACCAAGATAACAAATAACTTATTTTATTATTGCTGAAATTAAAGAAAACTGTTAAGTTTGACTCTCTTGCGGCTACGTTGTTCCATTACGAGAGATAAAGGTTCCCGCATCCATCAGTAGTAAATAGGTCCTTTCTTTGTAAATTGCGATCTTAACCAGTTTCTTATGAAACATGCTTACGGAAAAAGAGATGATTAGTACGTAAAACATGATTTGGTCTTAATTTCATCAAATAAAACTACTCTCTGGGAGCGGCGCCAAAGAGTTGATGTGTAAATTGTTTTGAATAATTTATTCCAAGTTTTACATTTATAAAACTTGTTTCACCTTTATATAATAAACGCACAAACGGGCAGAGAATCCGATCATGAGTAGTGTAGGTATGGTAAATCCGAGGTGATGCGTAAAATTATTTTGAATAATTAATTGCCATGTTTTAAATCTATAAAACTCGTCTACCAATACACACACTAGCGGGAAGAGACCCGGTCGTATGTAGTACAGTAGTTGGTAAATCCGAGGTTGTCCCAAGAGCTAAGGTTACTAGTTCTAATTTGATTTTGTTACGTTTAGAAAAATGGTTTTAAGCTGATTTTTAAAAACTAAAGAAAAGTAAATGCAAGAAGTAAATCAATTTGAAAGTAGTAGGGAGAAAGGTATGCTAACCTAGTTATTTCATTACCAATGCTATGTTGTTTATTTCCTGTGCAATGTCTAAGTATCATTTTATTAGTGGTTCTAATGTCAATAGACCCGAATTGGCATTTGAGGTCTATTCTATACTTACCATGCGATCCTAAATCCCCTACAAGTCACAAAGGTAGGACATCAAGCTTGCAGTGATTAATCCCCAACTATCTAAAGATCTGTCTATAACATAGATAGATTATAAACCCTCTCTGAAAGAGTTCTTGTGCTTTTTAAGTGTTTAATATGATAAAGGCGGTAATTAGGTAAATCCCTACACTAAGGATAGATTCTAACCTATCCTAGTACCCTGCTAATCCTATGTTTAACGGGTAAGCCTAATAACAAAACTAACCTAATCCAAATCACCCTTAACGCTACCAAAACCTAAGGATCAATGACAGACTAATAAGATATCTAATAAAGCAATAAATTAGACAGGAAATATTTAACAAATCAATTGTAAATTCATAACTAGGCTGGCACTTAAAGTGCTTAGCCACTCATAGCAATAGTAAAATAAGAAATAAATGAAGAGATCTTGGATTGATAAATCATAATTCTTACAAACGATGTTTATGAATGATTAATGCTAAAAATAAGTAAAGTGATACTCCCTTGGACTGCTTGGTGGAATGCCTCGTCTTTTAGAGGCCTTGTTCGCCTCTTGGTACTGCTTTGTGAAGTGTTGAAGTGAATGATGCTGAACGAGCCGTCCAAGCCCTCTTTTTATAGGTATCGACTGTGTTACGCATTAAGCATTATGAAGGTGTTACGCCATAACCATGTTGAGTTGGACTTCTCTTTTGCTGGCTTAATTCTTGTTATAGCGTAACCATATAGTGTATGTTATGCCGTAATGCTGACACAGATGAGTCATCCTTCTTCTATGAGATGTGTTATGGCGTAATGATGACGAAGCATTTACGTCATAAAGGTAGTGCTGACTCGTTTCTTCATTAATCTTTGTTACGGTGTAATCCCTTCAGGGTTTTTACGACGTAATAAGCCTTGAACTCTTTACTTGAATGATTTCCACATCTAAATCCCACGTCTTTTGCTCAAATGCTCCCATTTCTCCTAAAACTAAATATAAGCAATTAAGTAGTGTTTTTAGACATTTATAACATAATTATAAGCATTTTCATAAGGAATTTGATACTAAAAAGTATTAACTATTTAATGTTATCAAATATCCCCCCACTTGACTTCTACTTGCCCTCAAGTAGAATTGTTAGAATAATTTATAAAAAGGTTTCCCCAATTTAACTCAGAGAAATAAATTCATGATTTAGTTATGCTAGAAAACATCAAAGCCGAACACCTCACGAAAAGGGGATCGAAAACACTAAACTCTCATGACTAATCTAAGTGTTTCATTTTAGGGTAATCACTCAATTGCATAGTCATAGCATGTATTCTTTCATAAGCTTGGAAAGTACATAAATCTGCACCAGCTAGAATTAGGGTCTAAACAGTCTTAAAGGCAACATGGGTGATACACGAGTATAATCGAGTGAATCATCCTGCAATCTTTACCAAAAGTGTCATACTAACAAGGGCGACAAACCATATATACACATCCATAATGATGGAATAGACATACATGATTACAATCAATTCCCCCATTCGAGTAAAACCAATGGTTAGGACGGAGAATGATATAGGGTAGGATAAGATACGAGATACACATTAATTGTTGTTAAAATAAAAACACAAAACAAATAGTCTAAATATACTAAGGTTGTCACAACTAGCTATTGTCCATCCATAAGTCCAAGTATCAAAGTCTGAAAATCTGGTCTTTAATAATGGGCTACTAGCTCCATTCTTTACAATCAATAAGATGGCTTATAGTTGCACCAACTTTACACTTTTTAGCACACAGATGGCTTATTGTTGCACCATCTTTATATTTTGAACATGTAAATGCTACATGAGTTTATATCTTTTTATTATTTCCCCTATAGCATTTGATACAATACACACATCCCTCCACTTGAGATGAACAATATCGAAAGTGATGATTCAAGGAGGTCTTTATAGATCATTAATGACAGGTCTTCCATGAATGCATAAAATTTCCAAACCCATTTCCCTGAACTATAGACATAAGTAGCCAGAGATTTCAACACAAAGAAAATGAAGACTACAAGGTTGGCTAAGGTGAAATGGTGTAACAAAACATAAACATATTGGGTTTAAACAGGGATTGGCTTAACAAGGTGATCTAGTGGTATCTTGCACTAAAATTGAGTACAACAAAGGGTTTTACACGGGAAGGTCAACAAGTCAGTGTGAAAAGTCGATAAGCACACACATATAGGCTTTTTGGGTGATTTCCTAAGATGTTTCCTTCTTGAATTGTCTATTCTAACTAATTAATTAGGTCTTGAATAGATGAACAGACCAAGTTCTAAAGTCTACAATACTACCGGCACACTCATATATTTGGTGGATTTATGTATAATAGATGAAAATGGAATAATAGACTTAACCTCACCAATTGAATTAAAGGATAATAGTGCGCTCGACAAAGATTAATTCTAGTTTATTAGGAAAAACATGTCAACAATTTTTAAAATTGGCATAATTTTTCAAAGAAAACTAGAAAATCGAAGGCAAATATAGGTCAAGTGGTAATTCTACTCCCACCACCCACTTGGTTTGTACAATGTCCCTATTGTACCATTAAGGAAATAAAATTAACAGAATAAGAGTAGAATTAAAACAAAAGACTCCCGTGAGCGTTGCTCTCTACTTCGAATGATAATTGCAAGAGATGAATTCTTGAAAAGCTTCTAATGAGCAACCACGTATCCCCTGGAATCACTAGAGACCAAAAAGCATTAAACGCTCAAAAAATAAATATACAATTAGACCAAAATCACTTTTTTAGAATCACGGTTGCATTTAGCATATGCAACAAGCCTTTTAAACCACTTGTTGGCCTAAGTGGACGAGTGAAGTCTTTTGAGGATTTCCAGAGAACATACTTACAAAGTTCATTTAATTATACAAGGTTTTGAAAAAGTTTCAAACTAATTTCAAGTTTTCAGAAAGGAGTTACGGCGTAATCCCGAGTTTGGTTATGCTGTAATCATGTGGTTGTTAAATTTGAAATTTTGAATTAACAAAGGTTACGACATAACTCAGACAAGAGATTACGCTGTAAATACATCTGTTACGGTGTAACCAAGGTGGTTACGCCTACACAAGAACCTATTTACCACATGACAACGAGTCGAGGAGACCTCGTATTCCAATTCCTTGCTGTGAGAACCTGCAAAATCAAGTGAGAAACATACAAAAACCAACTAAAACATAGAAAATAAAAGACGGGTTGTCTCTTGACAAGCACTTTTGTTTATTATCGAGTCTTTAAGTTAGACTCATGACGCTCTACGTCTTTGCTTGGCCATTTCCCTCATTGGCCATCTTTTCCATTAACCTAGCTCTTATTGAAGCAATGTTATCCCTAGTTCTTGGCATTTCCTCATCCCCTAATACCTTTACTTTTGTGTAGATCTCCTCTAGGCCAATGGTGTATCTAGTAAACTTAACCTTTTTGATTAAAATCAAGGGGGGGAGGTTCCTTATAGGTTAATCTAAGTAATCTACATCTTCTTTTGTTATAAGCTTCATTATCTAGGTTAATGAATCCATCATATGATCTTGGTTGTTAGATAATCTAGTATTCCTTCCAAGTCGTCTTCATCTTCACTTGTACCTTTAAACCAATCATCGTTTAATTTATCATGAATAGCCCCTATTATTGTGTTTGATTTGTCTTCTCCGCATTCCTCTGGGTCTTCTAATTTCTCCTCAATGTCATCTTCCTCATATCTAAACTTTTCTTTCCAGTGATCTTTGAGAATTCTCTCCCTGGTCATCTTGCATATTTTCCCATTTCTTATTTTCATCTAATCATTTAAGCTTAGTTCTTCCCATTCTAACTCCTCTCGTTCACTGTCATTTATGCTTTCTCAATAACGTTTCTCTTTGTTCTCCATAACATAGGTTACTGTTCGAATCACAAGATGCCTAATACTGGTGCCCATTCTCTTTTTCTTGCAAAATTGCCTCACACCAATGTACCCGTTTTTCTTTAGGTGTTGAATACCTCTCTTTATCCACTTTAGTTATCCCGTATACGATCTTTTCATATGATCCCTGTATGTTAATTTCATAAGAGAAAATATCTGGGGCGATACCTAATAATCGGTTAAACTCACAGGATTCAAAATCATATAAGAATAAATCATAATCAATCTTTGTAAAATCATCATCCTCCGGGCATGTTTCACTTCTTATTGAATGAACAAATTCAAAAATCATGGTAGTAAAACTACTTCTCATTTTGAATATAACTTTTTTGTTTCCTACTTCTAGAGAGATAGACTTTCTAAATGTATCTACCTTAGCGTATGCAGTGTCTAGCATGGGTCTTCCTAGAATTATGGGCATCCTAAAGTCTTCAACTATGTCAAGAATAACAAAGTCTACTGGTTAGATGAATTTATCGATTTTTATGAGTAAATTCTCTACTATTCCTTTAGGAATGCATTTGGTGTTATCAGCCATCTCGATCACCATGTTAATTGGTTCAAGTTTTCCTATGCCAAAATGTTTATACATAGAAAGGGGCTTGACGCTGATGCTAGCTCCTAAATCTACTAAAGCATTATTAAAATCTAACCTTCTAATGGAACAAGGCAGAATGAAACTTCTTGGATATTGTTCCTTAGGGGGTAGCTAATTTTGAAGAAGAGCAGAGCACCTAGGGTTCATTCTAATTTCTTCATCTTCTTTGGTCCTAAGTTTGTTTGCCACTAAGTCCTTCATGTGTTTTGCGTAGTTGTCCGTTTGCCTAATTTCTTTTAAGAGAGGACGGTTATCTTGATTTTCTTCACGCTCTCATAGTTTTGTGAACTAATGCTTCTTCGGCGTGATGCTCTAGTTATCTAGGAATTGGGATGGGTGACTCATAGGGATCAAAATAATAGTTTACATTTTGCTTTTCTCGTGAGGTACTTTTTAATCTCATGTGTAGCCTCGAGTGCTGCTAGAGCTTTCACCATTCTTGATTTGTTGGTTTCTTGCATTTTGTTATCGAAAAACCCTGAGTTAGCAGAAAAGTATTCAGTTTCCTCGGGGGAATAATAGAATAATGTGTATAACGGTAATCCATCTTCAGTACAGATTGCCTTGCATTCTTTAAACTTTCCACCATTTGCTTGTCCTTCAACCTTATTTGTTAAGGTTCTTACTTTTGTCTCGAGACCTTGGATAATTTTTTCTTGAGCTTCTCGATTGGTTTTAGTGTTTTGGTAAAATTTCTTTAACAATTCATCTTGCTCAGCATGTCTCTTAGTTGCTTCTTCATATAATTATTGATTATTTTGGTTAGGCTTGGTCCTCTCTCCCCTGATGATGTCTTATCGTATCCTGATGCTCCTGTATTAAATCTACCATCATTTCTGCTGTTGTTTGGGAAGGATATACCAAACTCTCCATATTTAACTTCATCTATACCTTTTACTTCCTTGTTGAGAGGATATTCTTTGTCAAGATGAGCTCCTCTACAGGTTTGACATCCTACTTGAATAGCGTGCATGTTCTTCTTAAGCTTTTTCATGTCTTAACCCAGGCTATCTAGTTTGTTTACAATAGCAAATATCCCATCAGAATTACTACTACTATCTATATTCTAGCTAGATGGACCATCATTCCACTTTTGAGAGTGGTCAGCCATAGTCTGGATTGCCGTTAATGCTTGAGCATGTTTCATGCCAGGAATTGGCCCCTGAGAATTAAGCAATTGACAGTTCATAGGACTAAGACCATTGTAGAAGATGTTTACCTTATGATGGCTATTGATGTCATGGGTTGGGCATTAATAAAGCAGATCATTATATCATTCCAAAGCTTGGTATAATGTTTCATCACCTTCTTGCTTGAAGTTGCGGATTTCATGAAGCTGCTTAGCAGTTTTGGATGGCGGGCAGTACCTTTGGATAAAGGCATTTTAAGGAGATCCCAAGAATCGATGGTTCTTAGAGAAAGTCTGTCCACCTATTTTTTAGTGGCTCCAGTGAGTGTAATGGGAAAAACGCGTAGCATGACAGGATTCGTGTGTATATACTCCTTGGAACACATGTATAAAATAAGCATTGACGATGTCTAAAAACTCGCACAAACATGCTACATAAAGAGCATCGTTCAATCCTAGTATTTGAAAAAGGTGTCCACACCCTCAATTCTCCGCATGAATTGACTACTTGAAATTTGAAATTCCACATTGCGATCCTAACTATCGGGTTAACCACGCCAACAGTGCCTAATCCCCTCGAGTCAATGCTAAGTGCATGCATTCCATGAGTGAGGTTATCGATCACTCCCACACCTATTAGATCCTGAAATGCTTAGAATAAAATTAGTAATAAAATCAAGAACACACATAACTATATGAACTCAATGTAATGCATCCCCAACAGCGGCGCCATAAATCTGCAATGTCGTAAAATTCGTTTTGAATAAATTAATTTGCCAATTGTTATCTATCAAATATTCTATAAAACTCGTCCATTGATATACGTACCCAATGGGCAGATCGTGAACCACGGTCGTAAATGCTCTAGTCATAATACTCGCGATAATATCTGAGGTCTCGTCTCGCAAGCTAAGGTTACGAGTCTAATTTGATTTTGTCTCACTTTATAGACAATGGTTATATCACCACTGCAACACTTATTAAAACTAAAGAACCGATACACACATAAATATGAGAAATGGAAAATCGATAATGAAAGAAGGTAGTGGCGAACAAAGGCGTGCACAAACCTAGTTATCTATTCACATTACCAATCTATTGTACAGTTTATTCTTGTGCAATAGTCTAAGAATCTCTTTATTAGTGTTCTAATATCAATACAGACCCGAATTAGAATTTAAGAGTCTATTGCTATACTTCACACACTAAAACAGTATCGCCGGAATCCTACAAGTCTAAAGTTAGATCCAAATGCACATTGTAGTGATTAATCCCCTAACTATCCTAAAGATCACTGTATATCTAAACCTAGATAAGATTAATAACCCTCCTCTCTAAAAGAGTTTTCTTGTGCTTTTTAAGATTTTAAATGTGATATAAAGGCGGTAATTGGAAAAATTCCTACACTAGGGATCTAGATTACAACCTACCTGTACCCATTCTAATCTAGTTTAATGGGTAAGCCTAGATATCAAACAAACAGGATCCAAATCACCCTCAACACTACCAAAACCCAAGGATCAATGACAGACTAATAGGATATATAATAAAGCAATAAATTAGACAGGAAATATTTAACAAAGCAATTGTAAATTCATAACTAGGCTAGCACTTAAAGTGCTTAGCCACTTATAGCAACAGTAATATAAGAAATAAATGGAGAGATTTTGTATTGATAAATCATAATTCTTACAAGCGATGTTTATGAATGATTAATGCTAAAAATAAGTAAAGTGATCCTCCTTTGGACTGCTTGGTGGAATGCTTCATCTTCTAGAGGCCTTGTTCACCTCTTGGTACTGCGTTGTGAAGTGGTGAAGTGAATGATGCTAAATGAGCTGTCCAAGCCCTCTTTTTATAGGTATCGACTATGTTACAGTGTAACCATTTTAAAGGTGTTACGCCGTAACCATGCTGAGTTGGACTTCTCTTTTGCAGGCTTAATTCTTGTCACAGCGTAACCATATAGTGTATGTTACCCCGTAATGCCGACACGGATGAATCATCCTTCTTCTATGAGATGTATTACAGCATAATGATGATTAAGCTTTTACGCCCTAAAGGTAGTGCTGACTTATTTCTTCATTAATCTTTGTTACGGCGTAATCCCTTTTGGGGTTGTTACGCCGTAATTAGCCTTGAACTCTTTACTTTAATGATTTCTACATACAAATCCTATGTCTTTTGCTCAAATGGTCGCATTGCTCCTGAAAACTAAATATAAGCAATTAAGTAGTGTTTTAATCCAGACATTTTTAACGTATAATTTAAGATATATTTAAAATAAATTTTAAAACGAGAAGTATAAAATTAACATTATAATATTATTTAATATAAATAATAAATTAATAATAATATAAATATATTTATAATAGAATTTCTACAAATAAAAATATTAAAACCCAGCATTGCTCCTGAAAACTAAATATAAGCAATTAAGTAGTGTTTTCAGACATTTATAACATAATTATAAGCATTTTCATAGAGAATTTGATACTAAAAAGTATTAACTATTTGATGTTATCACAAGGTCGTTCCCAAGAGTAGTTAATTAATGAAGTAAGACAATTGAGAGAAAAAGAGAGATTAAACAATGATGCAAGAAAATAATAAGAATGGAAGAGAGAAATGCTAGTTAGAATGTATACTACCCTTGAATTAAACTAATCAGCTCCTAACTTTTCCTTTTGTGCAAAGTACTATAATAATTATCTGACACAATGCTAAACTTAGAAAGCCATGCTTGTTTAGCCTATGATCCCTAGGTGGAATGAACTCGCAAGGGGAATTGACCTATTCCTAGTTCACAATGGTTAATTCCTCTATTAGCTTGAAGGAAAGGGTAATCAAGACTCGATTGAGTGTCACACCTAATACCATAGCTAGATCCTATGATAGAAGCTCACTTCCTGCGGAAGTAAGGGCCAAAGATTACACTACGATCAAGCTTAATGCAATTAGTGCAAAAGACTCAGTTTTGATCTTAAGGCTAAGGGAATGCCTAATAGGTGTAGGCAGAACCACCAATGAAGATGGGTACTTCTTTTGGAGAATAGAAAATACTTAAGCAAAGAAGGTATCTATCCACTCAAGGTTCTCACAACCTCAACTCAAAACCTAGATTAAGATCCTGCATTAAAAGTAATATACAGATTACTATAATAATAACATGAAAAAGATGGAAACCAAAATGGAATAAAACAAAGATAATATTAAGGATAATTACACCATGTTTAGATCCAGGATAATTTAAAGAACAAGCATGGGAAACAAGTTTCAAGCACCAAAACTCCTAAATCTATACTTGTCACATGTTAACATGGTTTCTTCATCCTTCCTTCTTGTTTCTAGCTTTTGTTAGAGAAAGTGGTTTTTCTCTAAACCCTTGTAGGGGCAGTGGGAATTGAGATATCTTTTATGAGTCAGATTTTGTGAGTATATATAGATTTCATGATAGTTACAATGTAAATATAAGAGTGCTGTTACGCCGTAACGTTGCTGATGTAGACATTCCAAACCATAGGCAAAAGAGGAATTACGGCGTAACTAAAGAGGACGATTACGCCATAATAGTGACTAAGCATCCACAACTATGTTGACGTGTATTAGTTATGCCGTAATTATGACTAAGCATTTACGCCGTAAATTCTTCAATGGCACGTAATCATTGTTTTAAATTACGACGTAACTCAATCTAAGTAGTTATGTTGTAACTGAGTCCAAGCTTCACCATTTTGTCCAATTTGCGTGTCATTATGTATCAATGCTTGTTTCTTCCCTGTAGATGACATATAGAGTGATTAAGTACCATAATCAGGCAAATAAATAATAATTTACAAGCATTTTAATAGGGATTTTGATACTAAAAAGTATTAATTATTTGATGTTATCATCCTCAATACAATTCATTGGTGCTAGCATATGGTTGATGCATCTCTATTTCTATGCATATGGTTAGGAATGGTGATTTCAGCATTTCAGATATCTTGGTACAAGTGCTTCTTCCAAATTTGATGGTTCACGAATCAAGGGTTTATTTTTTTGTTGTTGTTTATTTGTATAAGTTTGATCATGTTTTAGCCGTGTACGGATTTAGAAACGATGTGTTGCATGTGGTTTCTGGAAGTGGTTTTGGTTTTTTAGCTGAATGAATGTGGTGTTTGGAAGTGGTTTTCATTTTAGTTGATTTTTTTTAGTTTCTTCAAATTCAAACGTTGATTCAGGTTCTAGGATATTTGGGTTGGTGTTAAAATAATATTCTATTGGCGGCTATATCATTTATTGCGGTGCACGGAGTAAGGATATGTTTTTGTTTTTGTTCATTTATGTATTTTAATTATGTTTTAGGCTTTGGAAATGGTGTATTGCATGTGGTGTTTGAAAGTGTTTTTTGCTTGAAATTTGTCAATCGCTGAGAATAGCTCTATCTTGATGTGCCATTCACGGTATTGCATTGCTGAATTTTCATCTTTTTGAACCACTGTTAAAAGGAAATGTTTGGAACGTAGCCATGTGGAAGATGCTGTTTAGAGAGCATGCTTATAATGCAACTGAATATTGTCATTTACTTTTGTCAAATAATTCTATTGTGATATTGTTTGAGAATAGCTTTTTCTTGCCGTGGCATTCACATTATTGCATTGCTAAGTTTGCATCCATGTTTTTAAACCATTTTTAAAAGGCAATGTTTAGAACGTAGCTATGTGGAAGATACCATTTAGGGAGTATGTTTTTTATGCAACTGAATATTGCCATTTACTTTTGTCAAATTGTTTGATGTGCCTAGATGCTGTTAACTAGACCATTAGATTTTATATTGTTTAAAGCCCGTTTGGTTATGATTATAAATCTGTATCGTATGTTTATAAATTTAGTCAGAGTTTGAGAATAAGCGTATCTTGGCAGGGCATTTATATTAATGCCGTAATGGTGTTTATTTTGGCTTTGTGCTGATACATTTCTACAGACCCTGAGCGTTTGTCGTTCTTTCTATACATTCTTTCTCAAATAAAGCTGACATGATGTCAAGGTAATACCAAGTGGACGACGTCATTTTTGTTTTCAAAAATGGTCACTTTTGTTGTTTTATAATATTTTAATGCTTAAGTACGTTGTTTTGATTTTTAACGCGATTGTTTTCTAAATGCTTGCGTTGTTTGGTTAATTGGGTTGTTTGTTGGGCCATTAAATATTGTTACCTTGGTCCATGAGTAAGAATTGTTAT
>BQNB010032027.1:0-15000 GCA_026074375.1 Tanacetum coccineum
CTTGGTGAGATTGAGGGTTGATGAGAGTTGCAACAATAGAGATTAGGGTGGATTAAGGCTTAGTTTTGTTGGTTGGTTATTGGTGGATAAAGATTCGGTAAGACAACCTTGCTGTCCCGAATTTGTTTTGAGGTTTTGAGCGACTTAAAAATGTTTTCATTAGGCGTAAAAGTAGTTTTTAAAGAGCTTATTTCGAATAGATAATTTTTCATATATCACACTTTAAAATCGGACTTAAAACGGCCAAGTTATGGCCAAATGAAACTCGAAACACTTTTCGGCAAAATAGATGAATAGTGGGCTGTTGGAAATAGTAAAATGGGTTTCCGGGCACCTTCGGACGATTTTGGATATTTTAAATGCAAGCGAAACATATAGGAATGTTAAATAATTAGTTAGAACAACTAGAAATGTCATGAAAGGTTATTTGAGATGTCGACCTTAATAAAAAGTAGGATTATTAAAAATGGTACGAATTGGACATTTAGGCGATTTACACATAAGGATTAGGCGGTTTAGGATTGTTTAAGAGATTTGTAAAATATAGAAACTTAAGAAAATAGGGGACGCTATTAACATTTTGAAACTAAAAACTTTCCTAAAAAGGAAATGTTTCTATAAATAGTAACTTTTTACGAGTGTCGGGATTTAACTAAGACATGGTAAAGTTTCAAAGTCTTTTATTACTAAAACGCAAACACACTTGGATGCTTTAAATGATGAACATGGATGCTTTACTTGTTTCTTTGATAAATGCTAAGTCATACCCATACTTACTCTAGGTCGCGGCTAGACCTCCTTATATCTTCATCATTTGTTGTGGTTATCGCTTACCCTTGCTAAGGTGAGTTCATAGCCCCACATTTTTACTGATTTACAAACGCTTTATACTATTGGGGTGAGAAACATTGTTTGCTTTTAAATTGGACACAAGTTCTTTACGCGAGTTTTACTTGTTTATGTGTTGCCTAAGTTGCTTACAAACCTACTACTGCCCAACTTATCATGAACTGTTAGTTTCTCGACCGGATGACCGGTTAAGGGAGCGCGAGTGAATAGATAGATCTATTGGGACTAATTATCCCTATCCGGGTAAGCATGCACTTACTTGTTTCTGTCGTCGATGAACAAACGGATATATGTCATGTCGATTATACATTATGGTGGTCTTTGGTTTGGGACACCGGTTTAGGGCAGGAATACTATGCAACAGGATGTAGCATGCCCTGTTGACTAAATTAGCTTCGGTGTCATGAGCTTAGTGCAACAATAAATACTTTTTATGTGATGTTGTATTTGTTATAGTAGTCACATACGTTTTGAAATCTTGTGGTCCACTCTTGTACAAACTTAAACCTATGAATTCACCAACATTATGTTGACGTTTTAAACATGTTTTCTCAGGTGCTTAGCTTGGATTGATTCTTGATGCTATGTGGAGTCTATGTGCTATGTGACTTCGCCAATTTCAAGATTTATCTATATTTACTCGTTGTCATTATCAAAACTTTGTTATGCTTCCGCTACTTTTAACTTAATTATTATGGGCTGTAAAACTTAAATCTATTTTATTTTATGCAACGAGTAAACTTTTTCAAACGTCCATGATTAGTGGTCGTTCTTTATTGCTTTGTGATCGGATTGTTATGACGTCACGCCCTCGGACACGTATTCCGTCTAGGCCCAGTTTGGGGGTGTGACAGATTGGTAATCAGAGCCAAGGTTATAGAGAACCAGGTAGTTATACTAGGTCTGGGCTATAACCAGTATGTGATCCTATGTGCCTCTATTTGTGCTTACTTGTTGTCTATCCTTGCTGCATACATATATATGAGATTACTATATATACGTAAGAGTATTACATATTGCCATATTTACCTTGCCATTCATTTTAGCATTTCTTTATGCCTTGCATGGTTTCATATAAAGGAGATTTATATAAACTTTTGCTTGTGCAGATTATGGCAGTACTAGTAGACGGCGAGTGCCTAATTCGTTAATGCTTTAGAAATATTAAGGTTACACAGATCATCACAAGTGTGACAAGGCAACAACACTAGAAGAAGAAATCTAGGGAGTAATACATGATTAAATAAACACAGTCTTTTATCTTATTGTTATCAACAGTAGCGTAGTTAATATCTAGTTTAATAGCTGAAACCAAACCACCTCTCAATTATATGATTTACTTGCTTTCCATAAAATACAAAAATACAAAAATAATCTTCTCTCAACCCTTAGAATTCTGTTAGACCGTGATCAAGCCTTCCCAAACCGATTCCTCGATCGTGGTGAACGTTTAAACAACACGAGTTCATGCCTTATACTACACTACAACGATTAGGTGCACTGCCTAGGGAGTTGTAAAACTTCTCGTGTAGAAGTCCTACGAAAACCGCACATCAAGTTTTTTAGGCCGCCGCCTGGGGAATAGTTAGGTTCTGATCATAGTTTAGCTTAGTTCTACTTGCTTGAATCCTTTCAAATAAGATTTAATTCCCGCATGTTAGCTTTCTTGTAGTCTATCTTTTCTTCGTGTTATCTGTTTCGTAACCCATTCTTGTTAACCACCATGGGAGACGAGAATCCTATCCGTACTCTAGGAGATTACTCCAAACCAAGCCATGAGGGCTATAGGAATACCATTGAGCTCCCCGTAGGGAACAATGTGGTACCTCTTCGGTCCGACACCATCCGATTGGTGCAAAACGGATGCTCATTCCACGGACTTCGGTCCGAGGATCCAAACCAACACCTCAAGGATTTTCTTAAACTTATGGACTCACTTGACCTTGACGGTGACAATAGGGAAAGAACGCGCCTGCGTTTATTTTAATTTTCCCTTCGTGATCAAGCTAGACAAATTGGCTTGAACGCCTTCCAGCAGGATCCATCTCCACATGGGAGGATCTTACTACCCGATTCCTTGCTCAATTCTTTCCACCGGGAAGGACCGCAAAACTCCGCAATGATATCTTGATGTCCAACACATATTGGAGATTCTTTATCTGAAGCTCTGGACTAGTTTCAGGGACATACTCCCAAAAACGTCCTCATCATGGCATTAGTTATTTGGCTTCAAGTTCAAATTTTTTATTTTATGACCATGTCAATCCCGTCACAAGACAAACCATTGACCAAACGGCTGGTGGTAAAACGTTCGTGACCTCAACGCCGAAGAATCCTGGGCATTATTAGTGGACCTCGCCCTCTATGACAACGGAGAAGTTGGATACGGCCTTGCTAGGATTTTGCCAAGCCGGTCAAGGAAAATCGCATTTGCCTTCATTGATGTCGCCGTGTATCATCTGTCCGCCGTTAATCGAGCTCAAAAATCAAGTCAACGCTTGATGGGAAGCTCATATTGCTCTGACACATCTACTCTAAGTAAACAAAATCACTACCTCGTTGTGGAAATCTATAGTGGTCCCCATGGACTACTCAGTATAGCATGGAGATTCTCGAACGAGCCTTTGTTGAATTAGTCCATCCTCTCGTACCGAGGATAGCGGGAGGTAAGTGTACAACTTTAAGCCCTGAGCAAAAAACAATCTTGGTGAGACACCTATAATCTGTCAGTAGAGAAGTGACCCGAACTTAAGGTGTGAAGACAACTCAAAATAACTCCCAAGAAATAATTGTTGTTTACCTCACCTAAAAGTTCCAACCAGACTGGTTCGATCCTGGAACCGTTCCATTCAACAATCGTCCTCAAAATTTCACAATCAAGATATAGAGTAGGACTGGTTTGTCAGAATTCATGGACATATGTGAAGACGCTTGTTATCCAAGTTGTCCAAGTTTGAAGCCGATTTCAAACAACAACAAGGCGAGATGACCAACAAAATCGACACTATGTTGAAAGCCATTACTGACCAAATAGATGGCGCACTGCCTAGCAATACGGTTAAGAACCCGAAACTGGGGACTCACCTAGTTTCGTCTGCTCGTTCTTACCCAACTGAGGACCCGCAATGCCTAGCCCACATCCATAGCTCTATCAACACCATCATAATCCACCTAAGCAGCCTAAAGAATCCCAAGTCAATGAGTCCAACATAGGACAAGAAGTCGAAGGCAGCCTTGGAAACACCAACTCTAACCCACATCCACAACCTGATCTATTAGCTTCCATCGCTCAGGTATAAAATCTAAACTCGATGCTTGAATCGCTCGGATTTGTTCCTCGATCCTCCAATGCAAAATTTATCTGCTCTAAATAGGATGATGGTGAAGTAATGTTCATTGAGATCATACGAGATGATGAACCTTAATGTAAAGATCCCAATAAAAGAGAAGGGGCAACAACGGAAGGACCGCCAGTAGAATACTTCGACACATTCCCTACTAAAGATGAGCTAACCTACCATAGGTACCTAATGAGCGGCCCAATTCCTTTAATATTTCTAAGAAACCCCCTCATCACGGAAGGATGTCCCTCCAACCTAAAGATACCATGCAACATTGGGCATGTGCATATCGAAAAAGCTTACATTGACCTTAACTCCCCCTTAATATTATGACCCGAATGATGTATAATTGGATCATGAGGAGAAAACTCAACCCTAGGGAGGATACAAATGGAGGAGTTAGTAATTTCACGGGAAAGATTAAAGGAATGCATGTCTTCATATGAAACTTCACCTATATCGTAGACTTCATGTATTAGCTCGATCATAGACCCTAGGCTAACGCAAGTAATACTAGGGAAGCCTTTTATTGAAATATCTAACATGACTCACGACCAACAAGAAGGTGTAGTTAGGTTCATCAACGGAAACGACGAAGTTACCTATAAGATGCCCCATAAGATAGAACAATACAACTCATTGTCAAACCTTGAGAAAGAGCACACAAAATCAGTCTATCTTAGGAACGAAGAAGATAAGAGAAGATAGGTAGAGTATGTAATGAGCAAGATACTAGGATTTTACAAAGAATGCCTAGAGCTGGGAACCAAATACCTAACTGGAGTGGAAGACAAAGGAGAAGTCACATAAGGACGTGTGACTTCGAGTCTAGCTACAAGACTCGTTAATAAAGAAAAGCGCTTTTTGGAAGGCAACCTAATTTACCTTTCTCGCATATTAGGAGTGTCATGTTTGTTTTAATTCTTTACCATTTGTTTCATTGTGTTTGAATTATCTTGTAATCATGCTTTGTTTGCCTTTGACTTCGTCTTAATTGCAATCAAAGGTATTTTGCAAACCATAAGTGTAGGGGAATTTATCCGGCTTTTGAGCCAAATTCAAACATGTTAAATAAATTGTTTAGATTAATTCGCGTCAGTTTAGAGTCATATGATTGAATTGTTAAATCTTAGGTTTTATGCAGTCTTTCATACAGAAATTAACTTATGGAATCAAGTGCAGGAAATTTTTCATCAAAAATAAAATTTTGTTTTCACAAAGCGTGGAGACGGCGTTACGATTTACATGCGACGCCATCACCATGATACATGTGATGGGGTCACAAAAACCCTGATGGCGTCATACGTCCAGGTTTAAAAAACTTAAAGTTTTTAATTATTTTTGAAAATAAAACTTGCACAACATTTAATATATGTATTTTTCTGTTATAAACCAGCAAAACCTAATGAGTTTAACAATTCTCTCATTCTATCTATCGAGTCGAATCTTAAATTCATATTGTATATTTGTCTATCGCACATTTTATGCTTGGTGTGGTTGTCCTTGTCTTTGATTACAGGTTATATTTGATGAGAAGAAGCTTGGAAGTTCTTAGGAAGTTTCATTGGATGATTCTTGAAGGACGATTTAACCAGTTATCGCATGTTTCTTCTCCATTATTGAGTAAACCAGGGGAGTACTAGTTTCTTTTCCTTGTTTTCTTTTCCCTTTATTCGTTTCAACGGGTACTTCTAAAGAACATTGAGGACAATGTTCAACTTAAGTGTAGGGGGAAATAAGCCTTAGAAACTATTCTTTCATTTGTCATTCGCTTTGTCCTTAAAATGATGAGTAATATATCGAAACATAGCATAAGAGGTGATTTTTACCTAAATTTAAATTTTTTTATGACGCATACCGACGAAAACCGAGTATTATTAGCGTCTCATGGATAGGAATTTATATGACTAGCACAAAACCCTCATAATTCCACCCCCATAATGTGAGGTTCGCCCTTAGATATTATACCTTTAGTTTGTTCGAGTTAAGGAGTGAGCAATCATGTGTGTCTATTCCGTCGTTACAGATGTGTATGCGTGGTTTTGTCACCTTTTCTGGAATAATGGTATTGGTTACTTTAGGATTATGAGAGTGTACCAGTAGTATATTAAATTTTAGAACTTGTTTTTGTGATGCATCCCGAGACCGCATAGTAAGTATTAGGATTTGCTTGATCAGAGGCATTAGGAATAACCCATGTTTTAAACCTGTAATTGTTACGATGGTCACCTCGATCATATAACTATCCCACACCCTTGTTATGCACTTACCTTTAGTATAGGATACCCCTAGTGCAACCCTCCGAGCCTATCCTTTTTCATGGTTCTCGTAACTTTCTAGTTAATCTGGACTATTAATGAAGAGCATTGTCACCCTTAAACTAATCGTTACACTCAAAAAAAGCCTTAGCCTACCTTATATGTACTCACCTTTAGTACATTATTGTGTTTAACCCAAGTTAATTATTTGAGTACACGGTTGCTAAGTCCTTATCCTTGTAAATACTATTTTGAGACGATTGGGATTCATGGTAGTATTTATTTCACGGAAGAATGGGGAAGAAAAGTTAAGTCAATACCCCTATATGTTTGTCAAATGATATCCATGTTATTTTGATCCACCTCAAATAGGGTCTTTAGTTAGATTGTAAATATCGAGCATGTAAAAGCTCAAGTGTAGGGGTATGTATTATAAACCCTGTTAGCCTCAAAAATATTGAGTCGAACAAGGAAGTTCGTTCATTATATTAGGTCTTGGTCACTTAATTAATTATACGTTGTAATAGGCTAGAAGGGTAAACGGGCTCGTAAATGTAAGCTAATATTGTATGTGTATCGGGCTAAAGCCCAAGTCAATCCCGAGCCCGGCCCAAGTAAAAGCCCACACGACCCATGTAGTTGTGTAGGGTATATATACCATTTTCCTCTATGGAAAATGGTGTTGATTCTTGTTGATTCTCATTTGTATTTTTCACATTTGCTTGAATTCAACCAACTCTTTTTTTCTCTCTAACTTCTCTCTAAAATTTCTTCATATCTTCTCATCTTATTTTTCTTGTTTCAATAATGAAGTGAAAGTGATATTTTTGGTTCCGACATTTGGTATCATTCGCCACGGGTGGGTTTAGTTTTTGTTGTTGATTCGTGTTTGTAATTTTTTTTTGTGGTTTCGTTTTTTATTAAGCAAAGTGGTTCGATTTGGTTTCTTGGCTTATAAGCTTTTAGTCGTGGTTATTTCGTGCGTGGCTAAGAAAAACGCAAGGACGAAAAGATCGTGTTGTTGGTGCCTCAATCGAACGAGTGACAACCAATAGAACCGAACTAGATCTCACTTCAAGGACCGAACGAGGGTTTTTCAGTTTGGACCGAACTAGTCTTTCCTTTGAGGACCGATCGAGTAACTTTAGTTTGGACCGAACGAGGGCTTGTTAGCTTGGACCGAACTAGACTTTCCTTTGAGGATCGAACGAGTCTCATCCTTCGAGGATCGAACGAGTGACACTTTTGGATCGAACAAGGACAATCGAACGAGTGAAACTTTTGGATCGAACAAGAGAACCGAACTAGTGAAATCTCTTGTGGACCGAACTAAAGGACCGAACTAGTTGATTTCTTTTAGAACCGAACTACACAACCGAACCAACGAACCGAACAAGCATTGAACCGAACTAGGTGATTTACATAAGAACCGAACTAGTTTTTTTTCTTCACAAACCGAACTAGTCATTTTTTTTGTTTTACGGTTTTTTCTTGATTTTGTAAAATCCCGTGAAAGATACGATTCTTCTCTCGGTTTAAATCCAAGAATTGTAAAATCCCGTGAACATTAATTGTACTCAATCCACAACAACAATCACTTTACCTGCTTAAGATCCTACAAATCCTTCTCACTTCATAATTCTTCAATCATCCATCATGACGACTCCAATTGCAACTTCCACAACCGACAGTCAAATGCATAACAACATAATGGCAGCTGGTTCAAGGGATCGTCCACCAATGCTTGCAACAGGACGATATGCACAATGGCGATCACGGTTCTTACGATACATTGATACAAGACCAAATGGTGATGCCTTACGAAAGTGCATTCTCACAGGTCCTTATACTCCAACAATGGTCACTACACCAGCTGTTCCGGCAACAGAGGATTCTCCGGAAGTTCCTGCAAAAACATCAGTCGAGACAGTTCTGAATATGACTCCTGAGAACAAAGCTCATTATGAATCTGAAAAAGAAGCGATTCATTTGATATTGACTGGAATTGGAGATGAAATCTACTCAACTGTTGATGCATGTCAGACAGCTCAAGAAATGTGGGAAGCCATCGAGAGGTTACAACAAGGTGAATCACTCAATATTCAAGATGTCAAGACAAACTTATTTTGGGAGTTTGGTCAATTCACCTCTCACGATGGAGAGACAATTGAGTCATACTACACAAGATTCTACAAGATGATGAATGAAATGATCAGAAAACATGAACAGTTGCAACGATGGCAAGTCCTATGTTCATTTCTTCAACATCTTCAACCAGAATGGTCAAGATTTGTCACGATTGTGATAGCAACAACACGAGGTGGATGAAGTTTCTATCCTAAGCTCTTTGACATTCTGAAACATACCAAAAAGGAAGTTATATGAACTCCGTGCTGAAAGTATGGCCAATAATGCTAACCCAATTAGCACATGGTTGCTATGCTCATAACAATGCAAGATCCTTTATTATCAAACACAAAACATCACAAAATCATATGCACCTAAATCCAAAGCTTCCTTCCAAACCTGATCTCATGCAGCTACAAGATACAGGCAAAGAGATAGCTAAACCAATCACACCTCCATCTGAGTCAGCTTCTGAAGAAGCAAGTGAATCCTGAACAAGCTCTGAAGACAATGATTTGCAGAAGAATTTGGCTCTCATTGCAAAGTATTCATGAAACTCTACAAACCTAACCCAACAACAACCTCAGAACTTCCTCAAACACAAGAAACAAGAATGTGGATACTAATCCAAGATACAAGACTGACAATCAGACTGGACAGTTTGGGAATCAGAGGGCAGTAAATGTTGTTAGGGCTAGGGAAACTGTAGGTGGTCTAGTAGTGCAACAGTCTGGGATACAGTGCTTTAACTGCAAGGAATTTGGTCATTATGCTAAGGAATTGCAGAAAGCCAAAACGGGTTAGAGGACTCCACGTATCTCAAGGAAGAATAGATGTTGCTGTGTAAAACAAGCTGAGAAAGGTGTTCAATTCAAGCAGAGCATCTGACTGGCACTCGACCACGGATGAGGAAATTGATGGAACAAGAGTTGGAAGCAGCATTACTTTACATGGCAAAGATTCAGGAGGTTCCTAATGCTAGACTCAGGAACTGACTGCTGGCCTTGGAACAGAGTACACTACGAGTAGTGATCATAATGTGTATTCTACAATGACTTACAAATGTTGAGCAATTTGAAAATCCATTCGTAACACATGTGCAGTGGAAACGGGTGATAGTAATGTCATTCCTGACTCACCGGATATGTGTGATAATGATATTCAGGATGACCAAAATGATGTAGAATGTGATAATGAGCGTGCTGCACTTGCTAATTTAATTGCTAATTTAAAGCTTGATGTCGATGGACAATAAAAAGATACAGAAAGCAATGAGAAAGCAAATGCAACAGTGACTCAAGAGTTAACTAAGTGCATATCTATTCTTGCGGTAATAGTTGAACTCTAGGAGAATTATATAGTACTCGGGTTAGTGTTAGTTTGCACTTCAAAACAATACAGACTGGTTTGAGAGGTACATGGCTTTTAATGATCGTACAGTGACTATGACAAACTTGAACGCTGAAGTTTAATGGAAACTCTAGACTTTTAGCTCAAATGGACATTGACATTCAGGAAGTTTAAAAGTTCAAGGCACCTACGAAATTTCTGTTGTCCAAGCAAAACACGATGAATTAGTCAAACAGAGTCTTTTAACTAGGTCACATTACGAAGGTCTTGTCAAGGAGAAAACAAAGGTAATAACGGATCTGAAACTTAAGGAAGAGAAAGATATTGACAAAATGATTTCAATGGAACACCAATTAAAGTTTTTGAATGAAATTGTTTACAAACAGAGTCAATCAATCCAAACCATTCATATGTTAGCACCCAAATGCCCTACATTTAATGGAAGACCTACCTTTGCCAATCCAATGTACCTCAAAAAGGCTCAATATGAGCACCCAGGTTTGTATGCGATCACACAAGACCAATCTGATCCTGCAACCAGACTCATCCCCGATAGGGAAGGATTCTGACTCTTGCTGAAGAGAGTCGATCTAAATTGAATAAAGACTTAGTCAAACCATTTGACTACACGAAGTTAAATAGTCTTTATGAAATTTTCAAACCCCCAGCCCAGCATTATGAAATTCAGTTAGCACAGGCAAATGCAATAAGAAAGAAAATGTGGAGAAAATCATTTGTAAAAACAAAACCAAATGTTTCAAAATCATAGATTTTCTTACCAGTGTCTAAATTAAAAGCAAAAGTGACAAGCATATATTGTCGCATGACAAACTACATTAATTCAATCTGATCGAAAACTCGTAATCATGCATGGGTAATCAACATTCAAACGACATCTTTATCTTCGACACCCACTGCACAAGATATGGAAATCCTAGTTAATGAAATTGTTGATGCACTTGCCCTTAAGACTCAGAATGATAGTCTCGCGTTTATACATGAACTTAAGCAAGAAATGCATGCAGATTTAAAGTACGTTGAATCTCTTGAAGATGAACTTGATGAACTTGAATCTGATAAGGCAGAATTTCCAACATGTATGATATGCTTTTGCAAGAATGTGTGTCTAAAGATGTTATGTGTTCTTAATTTGCTAACTTCATCTGATTTAGATGAGATCACTGAATTACAATGCTTATATCTTCATAAAGTCATGGAATGTGACTGTCTTGCACAAATGGCATTTGGAACAAATGATTTTTGTAAGTAAAGAGATTTACAATGAGCTTTTACAGCGTTTTGGTAGATTAGAATAAACAACTCAATTTCTCTTAAAATAGCTTTACAAGAATGTCAAGTACAACTTAAAAAGTCACTGTTTGCAAAGAAAGGGGTCCAATGTATTTCGAAAAGAATCGTGAACATGATGTTGAAATACAAGTTTTGAAAGCTCAAATGCAAGACAAGAACATGGCAATAAGTGAGTAAAAAACCTCGTTGAAAAATGCAAAGGGAAAATCTGTAGACACTAAGTTTGATAACCATCTGTGTTCGACAACCAAATGCTCAAAGGATTTCCAAAACCATCAGTTTCTAGGTAAAACCGGCTTCCTTTTTCAGTCTATCTCTGATGAGAAAATCATTTTGCAAAGAAAAAGTCGGTTCCAAAATCCTAATGTGTCAGAGAGGGTTATCATAAACCAGTCACTCTACAGAAATTTACCTAGACAGCAATGCAAGCGGTAAGACAAGCACAAAGTGATTAAAACCAGGGACATGTATCGCATTGCAAGTAGTTCCACACAAACTAGAGCACACAGTTGATCGCAGACTTTTAGAATATATTCCTCGCGATTCTACCATCTACAGGAGTAGCTCACAAAATCTCATGTTTGCTGACCACAGCCTAGGAGCATCAAATGCGTAAAGATAAAAGTCGTGCCATACACTAGTTTGCGAAGTAAGAAGATGAAGTAGAAGAACACCATAGGATTTCTAGTATTTCTATAAAACAAAGTCTGTAATTGCGTGTATGACAGTTTAAATTCCCAGAACTTCGAATGCTAATGCTGTTTGTGCATACTTGTGGAAAATGTTGTGGTTTATTCCGAATCTTGATGCTTGTGGTTTTCTAATTCTTGATTGTCGTGAATGTAGAACTAAGAAGCCTAATGTAGTGCTTTAGTACTGGAAACCAAAAGTCAAGCGAACAAATTTGTTGCAATACACCCATAAGAAGAATAGTTGCATTCAGAATCCATACACAAGGTTACCAAGAGTTACTTTTAGGATGCTTATAAGAAAACGAGTAAGGCGTGGAAATGGTGGATAGCACAACAATGCCCATCAACATACAAATGGGTTCCTAAAACACAAAAGAAATGGGTTCCTAAGACACAAAAGAAATGGGTACCTAAAGTTAGGAATGAAAGTGTGCCTAAAAGAGTTAGTTTTGCCGTAGACTAATACATCTAGTTGACTATGTCTTGAAACTCACAAATACTCTTAGGATCAATTTTCATGTTTCCATGTCCTCTACTTCTCTTGCAGATTGTTTACAACTCATCCTATTCATTGTTGACTCTGGATGCACCAAGCATATGACGGGTAATGTATCACTGCTGTGTAATTTTGTTGAGAAATACTTGGGTACCGTTCGTTTTGGCAATGATCAATTTGCTCCAATTCTTGGTTATGGAGATTTGGGTTAAAGGAAACATCATGAATCAAAAGAATTTACTTCGTCGAGGTCTCTTTCATAATCTTTTCTCAGTTGGTCAATTCTGTGATGCGGATTTGGAGGTTGCATTTCGGAAATCTACGTGTTTTGTTAGAGATCTTCAGGGAAACGACTTACTATCCGGTAATCGTGGATCTGATCTCTATACAATATCCCTTCAAGAAACAACCTCATCAACTCTAATCTGTCTCCTGGCTAAAGCCTCACCAACTCAAGCATGGTTATGGCATCGAAGACTTTCTCATCTCAACTTCGACTACATCAACTTGCTTTCAAAGAAAGATATTGTGATTGGTTTACCAAAACTGAAGTATGTCAAGGATCAACTATGTTCCTCTTGTGAAGTGAGTAAAGCAAAACGAAGCTCATTCAAGTCAAAGACTGTTCCAAGTTCAAAAGGTCGGTTGAATTTGCTTCACATGGACTTATGTGGTCCAATGCGGGTTGCTAGCATCAATGGGAAGAAATATATTCTGGTAATTGTCGTGACTACTCAAGATTATACTTGGCACACTCTTTCTACGTTCCAAGGATGAAAAACACAAGAAGTTTTATAAGTCTTTATCATGATGATCCAACGAAATCTCAAGCCCCATTAATTTTCTGTTCGCACTGACAGAGGGCACTGAGTTCTTACAACAAGACACTTATTAGCATTTTTAAAGAGAAGGAAATAGAGCATCAAAAATTCTACTCCTCGAACACCTAAACAGAACGGCATTGTTGAAACGACGAAACCGCACTCTCGTGTGGCTGATCGAACGATTGCTTTCAGCTTCTAAACTTACTTTTTCTTTTGGGTCCTGAAGCATTCGCAACCGCATTGTATACTCTAAAAAAGGATCAATCATCATCCCAATCATGAGAAAAAGGCTTACCACACATTAATTGACAGAAAAACCCTCAATCAAAACTTAAATCTTTGGTTGTACATGTTACACTAACCAGAGATGGTGGATGAAACCTAGATATGATAAAGAAAAGGGGACTAGTGCATTTTGTGGGTACTCCACTAAGTCAAAGGGATATCGTGTCTACAACTAAGAGAAAAAGGTTGATAGTTAAATCCATCAATTCTAATTTGATGAAATCAAAGAGATGTCTGAGATGTCTGTTGTTAATGACACTTCAAGGCATGTTCCCCACGACCAAAAGGCGTCAGATTATGACAAACCTGACCTAGCACAGATCTAAAAATGTTTATCCTTCAGCAGATACAACAGTTCCATCAAACAGGAGTTGGATCTTCTTTTTGGTCCTTCTTGTAGATGAATTTTTCAATGATGGTTACTTCTCGTGTCAACAAGTCTTCTTCTCCCACTGATAATTCTGTTCCACAAGACACACACCCTTCAACGAATATTCAACCTACATCAGAACCATCAACTCCTACAAATGCTCATGCTGAGGAAAACAACGTTGATCAAGCAGAATTTACCAATCCTTTCTGTACACCGGTACAAGAAATTGCTGAGTCTTCCTCACGCAATAGTGGTAATTCAAATGTGCATACCTTCAATCAACCTCAAAATTCTGAATACCGATGGACAAAAGATCACCCATTAACTCAAGTTCGTGGAAATCCATCCAAGCCAGTGCAAACAAGACGACAACTTGCAACCGATCCTGAAATGTGTATGTTCGCACTCACCGTGAGTATTGTTGAACCGAAAAACATTAAGGAGGCAATGGCTGATTCAGC
The DNA here is from genome assembly GCA_026074375.1 of Tanacetum coccineum. NCBI lineage: Eukaryota > Viridiplantae > Streptophyta > Magnoliopsida > Asterales > Asteraceae > Tanacetum > Tanacetum coccineum. The sequence continues at coordinate 14,368 of BQNB010032027.1, forward strand.
ATGGCTTCATCAGTTTGACAGACTACAAGTTTGGGAACTCGTTGACAAACCTTTTGGCAAGAACGTAATCAAGCTAAAGTTTGGTTTATGGAATAAACAAAAAGGATTGAAAGACCAAACCTGCTATTCGCAACAACAGCACGACTTCCCTGTAGCAAAGGGTATCGCTCGGAAAGCAGGAGTCATTGATTCTCGTTGACATCATTTGCTACGGTTGCTCGGCTTGGAGGCTGTCAGGATTTTTGTCGCATATGTTGCACACAAGTCTTTTCCAATTTATCAGATGGACGTGAAAACGGCATTTCTTAATGGTCCATTGAAGGAGGAGGTTTATGTTGCACAACCAGACGGATTCGTTGATCCTGATCATCCAGACAAAGTTTACCGTCTAAGGAAAGCTCTATATGGATTGAAACAAGCTCCGAGAGCCTGGTATGATAAACTCTCAAAATTCTGATTTCCAAAGGTTTTTTATAAAGGTATCATCAGACCGACCCTATTCATGATAATATCGGGATGGACATTCTACTTGTGCAGATTCGTTGTGACATTATTTTTGGTTCCAACAAACCTAAATTTTCAAAACGTTTTGAAAAATGAATGCTCGTAGATTTGAGATGTCATTAAGGGGGA
>BQNB010032027.1:20000-53500 GCA_026074375.1 Tanacetum coccineum
TTGAAATCTTTCCTAATAACAGGTATCGTATTTTACTGTAAAACTAGTCCTACGGAACGGAGGTTCATCTTAACCATTATCGGACGTTGACTAAGCCATATTTCGTCCACCCGCTTTATTGCGAACTGTTTTATTTTCAGGATACATAAAGATGGAGATGTGATGACTATTCCAAGCTGAAGTCGAAATTCATTACCACATGCTTCATGCTCAAACTACATAGAATACTTAAGCATCAAGATTCATAGAATCATGTAAAGCTCAAGTAATTAAGACAATGACTTCCGCACAAACTCTGTATTACAAGATCTTCCTTCAAAGATATCATGTCTAATCAGGGAGATGTTAGCAGAGCTTTCAAGATGATGCAAAGTAAGAGCATGTTGGTCAAGGACACTAGATCGCAAGGTGGGCAAGGATGATGTCAAGACAAGCAAGAAAAAGATTTATAAGATTCTCGGACGAAAAAGACAAGTCAAAAGACATATAAAGGGCTAATGATCAATATATCACAAAGCATGAAGAAACAAGCATACAACGAATTCAGAGGACCAAGACCACAAGTTCTTAACGACAAATGCAATCTCATTGATCTCATGAAGGAGTGTCACAATGAACTCACTTTGGGGGAGATTGTTAGCCTCAAAATATTAAGTCGAACAAGGAAGTTCGTTCACTAATTATATTAGGTCTCGGTCACTAAATTAATATACGTTGTATTAGGCTAGACGGGTAAACGGGCTATTTTATGTAATCTAATCGGTCACGTGTATCGGGCGAAAGCCCAAGTAATCCTAAGCCCGGCCCATAGAAAGCCCATAGGCATGCAAGCCTCATGGTCTAGTATATATACCATTTTCCTCTATGGAAAATGGTGTTGATTCTTGTTAATTCTCATTTGTAATTTTGCAAGTAATCATCCAACTCTCATTTTCTCTCTACCTTTCTCTCTCTAACTTCTCTCTACAATTCTTCCATTTTATCTTATCTATTTATCTTGTTCATCATAATGAAGTGAAAGTGATTTTGGGTTCCGACACTATGATGCATGGACTCGTTTCAAAAACTTAATCAAAAAAGTCCCTCATCATGGCCTCAATTTATGGTCCCTTACTCAATTCTTTTATGATCATGTCGACGACTATACCCGAATGGACCTTGACTTTGCAGCAGACTGGGACCTTAGGGAATTAAGTGGTGAAGAAGCATAGGAAGCCATAGAAAATTTCGCCCAAGGCCAAAAAGAATGGGACAACCCACCAAACATTATTTCTGAACAAGAAGTAGCAAATTTGAAGGCTCAAGCAAAAAGATTGTTTGGAAATGAGGATGTTTGGGTTGAGATGCTAGAGTATTGGCTGGATAAGATGGAAAATTCAGACCCACAAAGTACCCCACAAGTCCTCCCATAATTTAATGAATACACACCGCCCGTTGCTTGATGATTATGATTGTTGTATCCATGAAGTAATACCCTAGATTAGCTTCCGCTGCTATATTGTAAAAATAGGGGTGTTACAACGCCGAGAAAGAATACCTAGTAGTTTTGACGGGGATGACCTTGAATTTGAATGTATGATAGGCTTTAGGAAGTTTACTGCCTATCTCAACACTTTTCTACCAATGAATATTATCTCGCATAAAGCTTATAATACAATAATGGTAGATTGACTAGAGGGGACGGGAAAGAACCTAGTTGCCATTGTTAGGGATGTCTACGTGTTTGTCATAAGTTTTACCTATATCACAGATTTTGTTGTGTTAGAAGACATAAGAGGATTTATCTTAGATGGATGAAGTCTTGATGGGCAGACCCTTTAGAAAAATCACTAAGCTCAAATATGACGTCGCTAAAGGATTGGTCTCATTCACTAAGATCTTAGACACATACACATATAGGATGCCACGTACAATACCTAGGCTCAAGAACTTCAATTGGGGTAAAGTTCCACCATTGCTAGAACTTAGCCAAAATGATTTGATGAACGGACTTAGGCACCCTTATGAAAAGAATAAGTTTATGTATAAAACTGCTTAAACCTAGGTCCAGAATACCAAGTGAATGAAAATACGAAGGAATGGCTCATTCATGGGTACATAAGCGTTCACGAAACAACATAAGGACGTGTGACTTTGAGTCTAGCTACAAGACTCGTTAATAAAGAAAAGCACTTCTTGGGAGGCAACCCAATTTACTTTTCCTGCAATTAGGAGTGTCATGTGTGTCTTAATTCTTTACCATTTGTTTTATTATGTTTGAACTATCTTGTAATCATGCTTTGTATTGTCTTTAGCCTCGTCTTAATTTCAATCAAAGGTATTTTGCAAACAATAAGTGTAGGGGAATTTATCCTGATTTTGAGCCAAATTCAAACATGTTAAATGAATTGTTTAGATTAATTCGTGTCAGTTTCGAGTCATATGATTGAATTGTTAAATCTCAGATTTTATGCATCCATTTATACAAGAATTAACTTATGGAATCAAGTGCATGAAATTTTTCATCAAAAACAACAATTTCGTTTTCACAGACTGTGGAGACGGCGTCACGATTAACGCGTGACACAGTCACCACGTCACCTGTGACGGGGTCACAACAACCCTGACGGCGTCAAATGTCCAGGTCAAGAAAATCTAAAGTTTTTAATTATTTTTGAAAATAAAACTTGCATAACATTTAATATATGTATTCTTCTGTTATAAACCTACAAAAACCTAATGAGTTTAAAAATTCTCTCATCCTATCTATCGAGTCAAGCCTAAATTCACATTGTATATTGGTAAATCGCACATTTTATGTTTGGTATAGTTGTCGTTGTCTTTGATTACATGTTATATTTGATGAGAAGAAGCTTGGAAGTTCTTAGGAAGTTTCATTGGATGATTCTTGGAGGACGATTTAACCAGTTATCGTATGTTTCTTCTCCATTATTGAGTAAACCAGGGGAGTACTAGTTTCTTTTCCTTGTTTTCTTTTCCCTTTATTCGTTTCAACGGGTACTTCTAGAGAACATTGGGGACAATGTTCAACTTAAGTGTAGGGGGAAAATAAGCCTTAGAAACTATTCTTTCATTTGTCATTTGCTTTGTCCTTAAAATGATGGGTAATATATTGAAACATAGCATAAGAGGTAATTTTTACCCAAATTTAAAATTTTTTGTGACACATACCGACAAAAACCAAGTATTATTAGCGTCTCATGGATAGAAATTTATATTACTAGCACAAAAACCCTCAAAATTCCACCCACACAATGTGAGGTTCGCCCTTAGATATTACACCTTTAGCTTGTTCGAGTTAAGGAGTGAGCAATCATGTGTGTCTATTCCGTCGTTACGGATGTGTAAGCATGGTTTTGTCGCCTTTTCTGGAACATTGGTATCGGTTACTTTAGGATTATGAGAGTGTACCGGTAGCATATTAAATTCTAGAACTTGTTATTGTGATGCATCCTGAGACCGCATAGTGAGTATTAGGATTTGCTTGATAAGAGGCATTAGGATTAACCCATGTTTTAAACCTGTAATTGTTATGATAGTCACACCGATCATATAACTATCCTACACCCTTGCCATGCACTCATTTTTAGTGCAGGATACCCCTAGTATAACCCTTCGAGCCTATCCTTTTTCATGGTTTTCGTAATTTTCTGGTGGATTCTAGATGATTAATAAAGACATTGTCACCCTTAAACCAATCGTTACACTAAAAAAGCCTTAGCCTACCTTATATGTACTCACTTTTAGTACATTATTGTGTTTAACCCAAGTTAATTATTGAGTACACGGTTGCTAAGTCCTTATCCTTGTAAATACAGTTTTGGGATGATTGGGATTAATGGTAGTATTTATTTCATGGAAGAATGGGGAAGAAATGTTAAGTCAATACCCTTATATGTTTGTCAAATGTTCACCATGTTATTTTGATCCACCTCAAATCGGGTCATTAGTTAGATTGTATATATCGAGCATGTAAAAGCTCAAGTGTAGGGGTATGTATTATAAACCCCATGTGATGTATTATGTTATTCAAAAAAAAGGGAAAGAGATTGATGTAGAGTTGTGTAGAGTTTATAGATCTTCATCTGAGTCTTGGCTTAGCAACCAAACCAAAGTGTATTCGTATAAATAATTAGCTAACCCTTCCACTCTAAATTCACCCAAAATCACCACCTAAATGTATCCCATCCGTTTCCGTTTTCTTTATATGTTATCTTACACCTACACCCTACAACCCTTTATAAAGACCTCTTAGATAGTAAGGAATAATGCTTGCGCCTAGCGGTGGAGGTTTGATCCTTTACCAAGCCTATGGTAATTTATATGCTATGACAGGTAATGAGTGTTGATTTTTCGTTTCCCCTATATGTTATAATTTATTATACAACCGAGTGAAAGAGAGAATCCCCAAACACTTATGTGAGGTGCTAGTATATACTTTCCGTGCTTTTAATTATGAGGTCTAGAAGGTTGTGTTGTAGAATATGTTTAAAGAGTAGGTTAAATGACCCCTCATATTCTTATTGTCTAGGTAGAAAAGCCCATTTGCTTGAGGACAAGCAAATCTCAAGTGTAGGGGTATTTGATGAGGTGTTATTTTATACACTTTTTCAGGGTTGTTTAACCCCCTAAATCGTGTATTTATGCCCAAAATAGGTACTTAATCGTTCCTTTTCAGGTATTTCCCATTTGGAAGGCATTTGGAAGAATTACACGTGACTTGGGCTCATTTGGAGAAGAAACGAACAAGACTACGAACCTACACCAACATTGCTCAAGAATTTCTCTACAGTAGCTGGAGACGGCGTTACAGATACAACGTGATGCTGTCGCCACGAAGACAAAGACGGCGTCATGAGATTCCATGACGGCGTCAGAGCATACGACCCAGCCCATTATCTAGAATATTCTCTTTCATGACGGCGTCATGATTAAAACCCGACGCCATCACAACGTTTTTTCTATATATACAAACCTAAATTTAGGGTTTTGAGTGTGTACCTTTAGAATAAAAAGAGGGTACGAACCTTAGTTTGTTTAGCAGCTGTTAGGGACAAATTTAAGGCCTAAAAACCCTATTGTACTTCCTCTAACTCATGTTTTAATCAAGTAAGGTTTATTTAATCATTCAATATGTCTATGTGTTGTTTGATCTATCTTTGCTCTTGCTTTATCTTTAATATGCTTGGCTAAACCTTCTATTGTGTTTATTTAAGATTGTATGAAACCTAGAATGTAGATCTTAGTGTTGTTGCTTTTTGTGATGGATATGCATGTTATGATTTAGAAAACCAGCTTTTATCTGTATCGCTATTGATATGTCTAGGGAAACATGATTGTGTAGAAAGGATACCATCGGGTAACAGTCTTCATACTAACTTGCCCCCTAATATGGTTGATCCACTTTTAATATATTTCACATGCACTTAGTGTACTCCTAGGGGCTATGTATTAGTCTTCATACTACCTTACGTATGTGTTGCTCTAGCAGAATACTAAGTAGACGACGGGTATGTATAATTCGTTCATGACTTAGGAAATAGTTACACAGATCATCACAAGGGTGATAAGGCAACAACACTAGGAGAAGCAATCTAGGGAGTAATACATGATTAAATAAACATAATCTTTTGTTATATTGTTATCACTAGTAGTGTAGATTATATTTAGTTAATAGCTAAAACCAACTTCCTCTCAATTATATGATTTACTTGCTTTCCATAAAACATAAAAATACAAAAAGAATCTTCCCTCAACCCTTAGAATTCTGTTAGACCGTGATCAAGCCTTCCCAACCTATTCCCCGAGTGAACGATAACCACCCCCGAGTCTTGCCTATACTACAACTACAACGATTAGGTGCTCTGCCTAGGGAGTTGTAAAACTTCTTGTAGAAGTCCTACGACGACCACATCACTAAGACGCGTCATTAATTTAGGTCTTAAGTAGGACCTTTTGGCATTATATCTCTTCATTGATATTTATCTTACAATTTGCTAAAGGTGAGTTCATAGCCCCACGTTTTACTATCTTTACTTTACTACTTTAGGGTGAGAAACATTGTTTGTTTTTAAACTATGGACACAGTTACTTTACGTTGCCTTTTCTTGATTACGTGTTGCCTAAGTTACGAATAGACCACTAATGCCCGAACTATCATGAACCATTAATTTCTTGATCGGAGGACCGGTTGAGTGAGCGCGAATGTTGTAAATAGATCTATTAGGACTAATTATCCTTATAGCGCTTACTAGATTTAGAAGACACGAACAAACGGATACATACCATGTCAGATTTCATTAGGTTATCTTGTTTGGCATATAATATGCTGCATCGAATTGAGCCTCGGTGTCATGAGCTTAGTGCATCAGTAAATACTTTTTATGTGAAGTTGTATCTGTTATAATTGTCACGTGCATACTGTGAACTTGTGGTCCACTTTTAATACTAAATTCAAACCTATGAATTCACCAACTTTATGTTGATGTTTTAGCATGTTTTTCTCAAGTGCTTAGCTGTGGATGTGTTTACTTGCTTTATGGTGTTGCCTTGCATTGGACCAATTTTCAAGAGTTATTATTATCCATGTTAACATCGTTGTCAAACTTTGAAACCTTTCATTCGCTTCTGCATATTATCTAAGAACTTATGTAAAACTTTAACTATTTTATTTAATGCAACAATGTTGGATTTTTAAACGTACCCTTAAAGGTCGTTCTTTGTATCTTGTGTGATGTATATAATGACGTCACGCCCTCAGAAACGTGATTCCATCCAGGCCCCGTTTGGGGGTGTGACACCTTGCCAACTCATGAAACCTATCAGTATACGCAGCATGGCCAGCCTCGACCATGGCGTGATTCCATAACTTAATTTCCAACTTTTGCAACTCATTACTTGGGCAAAATTCCTCTCTAGTCAAAGTCTTAGGGGGTGTTTCTTTTTCTCTTATTGCCACTTAATGAGTGGGCCCAACCCTTAATGTCTCTTAATTAGGGGACTCATTAAAACTAGAGTCTCCCCAATAAGTGGCTAGTTAAGACATTCTTTTGTTACCACTTAATTTAGTAAACGCCCCCTTAAAGTCTTCCTAATACATACCTACAGCGGCTTCTCGACCCCGTGTGTGGATTTGAGAGTTCCACCACATGAGAGCCTTGCCAACAAATGAACCAGCAGTGTACTTTACCTTCTGACTATCCCTACACCCACTCATATCCTGAACTGATTCCATCTTCTCAACGTGTATAAACTATGGCACCTCCCTTACCATCATACTCTATTGGGTTACAAGCTAAGAACTCCTTATAGGTACAACCCCTATGGTCGTTGTTCTCCAAAACATTCCCAACATCACCCTGGATGTTGTCATCGACAACATCGCCGTTTTGATTCCTACCATTCCCTTGGCCTCCACTTTGGCCGCCTACTTGGGCTACAATAGTGGGAAGTAAATTCTGTAACTGCTGTGCAATGATGGTGGAGAAGTCGGGGACTCCGCCAACACCATCATTCACCTCACTACCCTGACCACCTACTTGGCTACCTTGACCCTCATTCCTACCATCACCCTGATCACCAGATCGACCTCTAATCCTACCACCACCTCTACCAGCTCGCCTACTCGTTCCCCCTCCTCGTGACGTGGTAGCAGGCCGGCTAGCACTTCGGGTTGTCATCCTTGGCGGCATTATCTACATGAGGGAGAACATGGGAAACGTTAGGTAGGTGGAACGGTGAATACGTATATGATAACTTAATATACTATACCATGCATCATACGATCCTAAGGTGTCAATCATCGATTTGTGTGGACGATAATACTAAATATGCGTGAGTCGTGATACGTTTATAACTACGTTAGCCACCGTATTTATACCCATATCCTTTCCCTGTCGTACTCAGTATTAGGCTCACACATGTCAATGAATGACTTAATTAGTACCATATACCATGAAACATATAAGCACGTAGAAGCGGAACACCGCGCACATAGATCCTATGACGCAACTATATGCAGGTTCTTAGGTTATAGTCTAGGCCAAACCACCTAGTTCTCTATAACCTTGGCTCTGATTACCATTTTTGTCACACCCCGTCAGTGGCGAAAACACAGGAATGCAACATAATGATCAATCATAACTCAAGAAACAAAATAGAGAAAACTAAAATGCATTAATGAAAAGTGTCATGATGACCATCAACCTCAATACCACCTTGAGTGATGTCCCAGCCAAGAACACAGCACATAGTCGCCAATTATTACAACCAAAAGCCCACACAAGGGTCCATAAAATCTTAACTCCAATCCTCAAGAAAAGAAATCCATAACATTCATCAAAAGAAAGACTTCTCAAACAAGATTCCTACAGGATTCTCTAAAAGTCTGCTACATGCACCACAACTTTATCGATCATTAACTTCACCTGAAAATGATACTCAAAAACATCATCAATAATGTTGGTGAGCTCGTAGGTTTGACCTTAAACCCAGTTGTTGTGCCAATCATTTAAACAGTTGGACAATTTGTGCTATATGACAATGAATATATGTAATTAATCACGAACCCATGACTTAGCAGCCCTGCTAATCATGTACCAAGACCTAGCATTCCCGCTAGTCTTATCGTAGCTTGTCCAACCGCTCTTAGGGTCGCAACCTCGAATGACATACCGTATCTAAAGCCTACCAGTTGGAGCTATATTTAGGGCGAAGAACCACACAGATACTGGGGTAGGCATACCCTGCCGATCCAATGATCACACAAATTTAGGGTGGGCGTACCCAGCCGATCCAAATAACCATGTAACACATAATATTCACATAGCAGTCATAAGCACATAACATTGTCCCAAAAACAAAACCACATTTCGCATAGTTCAGAAAACAGTTCAAAACACATTTGAGTATCATTTTCCCCTAATGGAAAAGATTTAAAAAGTGGGGCTACGAGAACTCACCTCAAGCAACTGTCTCCAATAGCAAACTCAAATCACAAGCAAATGCAACGACGTCCGCACACGATAAAAAGGGTCTTCAAAATAAATTTTAACGCGAACCGAACAACCCAAACGTTGTTTCAATGAATACTCGAACACTAGGATCAACCTGAAAGTACCCAAACTCTCATGTTTTTAATCAAATTTCAAAAATGAAGTGTATGTTTGTGTTGGCTTAGTTCGAACGCAAGAGATAAGAGAAAGAGAGAAGAACAAAATGATTTTTGTATGTGTTATGAAATGTGTGTGCTTTTGAAATGGTATAAGATAATTTCTAGTACTTCCTTGGAACCAAATGGCTAAAAATAAGCCTCCTTGTCCCCCACAAGGCTTGAACCGCCGACTAGGGTATCCTAGGGGCTCAGGGTTCCTTCTTTTCATGTCGGGATCACTTAAAATTCATAAAACTTGGCCGTAAAATATTTCCCAAAGTTACTTAGCATTTTTATTCACTTTAAAAACACTTTTTAATAACTTAGAGTATTTACTTGACATATTTCCATATTTTATTCCCCAAAAACTCATTTTGGACATAATCGGACGTGTCGGGACTCGTTTTCGGCATTATTAAAAAATTCACGGGTCAACCACCCGAAACAACCATAACATAATAGTACCCTCAAAAAAAGACTATTATACACAATAAACCATAAAACACTTTATATTTCATAAATTCACCACCGTCAACACGGTACAAATTCTAACCCAACTAATAAACGTCAAATAGTCAAAGGACTAAATTAGAATATTCAAAACACAAACAGAACAAGGGTTACATAAATCTATTGCCAAACACCCCCTTTAGATCAGAACCCACTTGGGTTGATTCGAAAAATGTGAATTTTGGCATGAATCTGACTCGTTTTTGTTAATGGGTTAAAACAAAACAACCTATTGTTACGATTAACGATTAATATCTTAGATTCGTGCTAAATCGAGTCTCAAATCAATCAATTTGTCCTAGGGTTTGGCAATTAGGCATCTAATTGAAATCAAACAATGCGAGGAGTAGATTGATATGAACAAGTGATTGAAAGCCATTGGAATAGAATACTTACAGGATGAAGAGGATTTTCCAAGAGATAGCAAGATTAGAGAGGATTTCGTGGGTGTGGGTTTTGAAAATATGGTGAAAAATAAGTGAGATAGGTGGGTTGGTTTTATTCCAACTGAATCGCCGTGACGGCGTTACATGGAATTCTGACGCTGTTAGGATCAAATTTTTTGCAAATGTCCCTATTATTTTGAGAAAAAGTAATTTCCAAACCTGATATTTCTCAAAGATATTTTAGCATCCTCCGGAGTCATACGTTTGGTTGCTATTATTGGTTTTGAAAAGATCGCGTGAAAGAATCTTGCTATTAATTGGGCGATAATCTCCAAAGTTTAGGTATCGATATGGTATTGGTTGACTTGACAAGGAATTTCTTGAGTTTCGTTGAAATTTGATGTTTTGCTCATTTCTTGTCCAAGGCTTAAAGCCAAATGTACTCTTCCTTACAAGAGGTGGGCTAGGGAAGATTGTGCGGAAGTATCTGACGTAGAACGACCTTGGTAAGACAAATTCGGGGGCGTGGAAAGACGCCTTTTTGAGAGGAATTTCGAGAATTCTTGACCATTAAGGGGCTCTAGATCCTCGGTGTCGGGATACGTCAAGATCTTTTGGATTTTTTAGATTTATTTTCTTTAACTCTCATCTCCTCTTTTAATTTCTTCACAACTTCCAAAGACAGTTGCATGAAATTATTTCCTATAACGCTCATGTATTCTTTAAGTTGACAAACTTTTTCTTCTTGGTCAAGTATAAAATTCATTAATATGCCTTCGGATGCTTCTTGGTGTGATGATCCTGGGGGAAGATGTCTTAATTCATTGCTTATCCCACACAAGCTCTTACTTTTCCTGATTAGTGAAATTGCATCCTTCATTAATGAGTCAAATTAACTTTTCATGATTCCCATTATTTGTTCTATGTTGGCATTTTCGTAATTAACGCTCCCTTCTTTTAGGAAGATGATGTCATTCCATCCTTCCTCCTCATATTGTGCTAGTTCCTCAATAGTGTTCCACGCCTTTTCTATGCTCGTTTTTCCTAATCGTCCTCCAGCCGCGTAATCTATAGCCCTTTTTAGCGTATGATCAATATGGTCGTAAAATATTTGTATTTGGAGTCAAAGATCGATACCACAATGAGTGAATTTTTGAAGTAAGTCCTTGAAACGAGTCCATGATTCGGAGAGAGATTCACCTTGATGTTGTTGGAACATTAGGATGTCATTTCGGAGTTTAGAAGTCCTTCCCGGTGGAAAGAATTAAATAAAGAAACGGGTAGTGAGATCCTCCTAAGTGGAGATGGATCCCGCTGAAAGACGTTCAAGCCAATTGCTGGCTTGATCGCGAAGGGAAAATTAAAATAAATGCAGGCGTGTCCTTTCCTTATTTGCAACATCAAGGTCAAGTGAGTCCACAAGTTTTAGAAAATACTTAAGACGTTGATTTGAATCCTCAGACCGAAGTCCGTGGAATGAGCATCTATTTTGCACCAACCGGATAGTGTCGGATCGTAGAGGCACCACATTGTTCCCATCGGGGAGCTCAATGGTGTTTCGATAACCCTCGTGGCTAGGTCGGGAACAATCTCCTAAATTGCGGATTGGATTTCTGTTTAACATGGTGGTTGTAACATTTCACATTTTTAGGTCATTTACGACTTTATTTATTCCATTATTTATTTTTAGAGTTTTACGCGTTCGTTTTTAATTATTATCGTATAGGTAAATCGCGTAAACTAAAAATCATCATTCAACGTAAATGGACACCAAACAAATAAAAGTTTACATCAAGCAAGTGTTATATTATTATTAAGAGTATAATTTATAACTTTTCATAATTTATTTTTATTGGTTTCGTAAAACGCTTACGTTTCGCAATAAATTACATCCGGGCATACCTGGAAGCACCTATACCTATCTATACTCAATACAATACCCACAATTATACCCAATACATAAAAATTAACTCACTTTATCACTTATTAGCCACTTAGGCCGGATACATACACATACACTTGATAATTAAATCAAAACTCACTTGTATACTTTCTTAAACCCCACAACTAGTACTTTCATTACAAGTTTCCATAAATTGGCACATCACATGTACCCTAAACACCAATTTCAGCCATGTACATTCCTAAGGAGGAGGAGAATCCTTCTTACACTTGTACTTGAAACCACTACATCCCATGGTTTGGTTTTAGATGGTTTAAGGTTTCCCACTTGCTATATAAGGAAGGTTATACATACTAGCATTTATTTACATACTCCAAGCAATTCACCAAGCCACAAAACTCTCTCCATTTCCATCTATAACCCACGGCTCACCCTTATTTATTTAGGGTTTCATATAATTTTCATATTCAAATATACAAGTATTCATTCTAAGTATATCTAAGATCATTCAAGTGCATTAGAAGCTTGGGTTTGTGGTTTAACAAGAAGCATACAAGAAACATAATTAGGATTTTCCTAATTAGGGTTTGATCTTATGGTTGATTCATTGGGTTTAAGCTTAAGTATAAGCTTGTGTTCATCATCCTACTACTCATCTATAAGGTCTATTTAAAGTTTAAACATTCCATTCAATCATTAAATTATGTACATGCTTGCTTATATATGTTAATCACCACCTAGCTTATTTTCATGAAATTATGAGATATTACAAGGACATTATAATTCAAATCTTATATGTACATTAGTGAAATAATAATTAAAATGAAGGTATACAATTTATATAAGTGTTAAATAATTTATGTGGTTAGTTTATGAATTATTTTGTGTTGAAAGTTTTAATTACAAATGTTATGAACAAATGACTTTGAGGACACTTACTCATGGATAAGTAGTATGGACACATTATAAAGGACTAAGATATATCAAGTTATGTCATTTCATAAGTTAGAGGACTTGTAATAGTTTAATAAAATGAAAAGTATATAAATCAAGTATATAAAGATAATTAGGTACAAACTTAATTACCTACTGTTTGAATTTGTATATAAACATATATATTTTATATTTTATTTAATTATTACTTATCACAAGGATCGTAAGCATATAAGAAACTTGAAAAACCGAGCAATAACGAAGGAGATATGACATTTTTAAATTTACAATAATTAAATATATAAAAGTATTTTTATAAAAGTTATTTTATAAAAATATTCACTCTTTCAGATCTGATATATTAAGGAAGATATTTTATAAAAATAGTACTTTTCATGACGAATCCAAACATGTAAGAAACTCATCACTAACGTAAATTATAACATAATTAAGCAGAAAAAGTCAATTTTCCCGCAACCAGCATTAACATAAACCACCAGTATTAATAATTTACACTATCCATACTTATTTTGTCAAAACATAATTAATTAAGAGTCACAACCTGAATAAAACTCTATCGCAACCCGAATTAAGTGTGTAATGAACCTACCTGAAATTAACCTACGTAACTACAGTATTAACGAAAGATAACGACCAGGATTAAAAGAAATTAACTACCCGAATTAACCTACTTAACTACCAGGATTAATAGAATATAGCCAACAAGAAAACCCTCATCAAATTTGCCATCAAACTTTCCTAGTAGGCTAAGAGTATTGAGAATGGTAACATGGCACCCAAATGGTCTTATGTAGCTAAGGATTGGTTTAGCAAACAAAAGCTCATAAGGAGTTTTGTTGAGGCTTGGTCACTCTTACCCTGTTGAAGGTAATGCAAAGCAGTAATAACTGCTTTGCCGCAAAAAGTGGTAGGTAATTGTGAGTCAGCTAGCATAGTCCTAGCACGCCTCAATAAGTTCTATTCCAATCTCTCAAGCAACCCCAGTTTGCTGAGGAGTTCTTGCATTCTACACCCTGGTTTTATACCTCTTTCCCCACAAACTCTAGGCATAACCCTAGTTTTAAATTCTGTCCCATTATTTTATTCTAATGATTTTTTTACTTTTTGATTAAGTTGTTTTCTATCTGTCTTAATAAAATCTTAAGGAGTCCACTAGCTCATCCTTTTTGGAGCTAAGAAAACCCAAACAAAACCATGAACTCATCAGTAATCAACTAAGACCGTAACTTGCTGTTGATACTCCTCACAAAAGTTGGTCCAAATAAAATCCATATCAAGGTATTGTAATGGGTGGACACATATCTAATCAATCTTGGCCTTACAGGAGCCAGTTTTCAAGCATCCCTTCTGACAAACAACACAAGTGTTGTCCATTTATGAAACTCTTGGAAGATTAACCCACAACTAGATTTCCCTTCACAAGTTTAATTTAAGTATTGAAATAAGGTACCTAAACCTCCCTGTGCCACAAATTTAGCTTCATAATGAGGCTGGCTAATAAAACAAGTGTTATCCTTTGAAGAATCAACATTTTTCAATCAAAATTTATTGGGGGGGGGGGGGTGGGGGGTGGTGGGTTGGGGTGGGTTGGACAGATTGTGTTGCCTAGGAACTTTAAGAAGAACCTGATTTTCATCAGGCATCTTGAAGTCAGAGGACACCACAAAACACTCTTTTTCAGTAAAAAGTACATTTAGCTTTTTATCACATATCTGAGATATGGAGAATAAGTTAAAATGTCCAAGTTCTTTCACAAAAGCCACATCATCAAAAACTAAATTTCCTAATCTAATTGTACCTTTTCCACTGATACTACCTTTACTTCCTCCAAAAGTAACAGATCCCACTTTGGACAGTTCTTGATAATCTTCAAGATGGGCCCTGTTACCAGTCATGTGCCCAGAACATCCACTATCAAAAATACCTCTATGCTCCATATGCTTCAGTGGATGATCCTGCACATACAAAAAGAGATTAGTTTCTCTTTGGGACCCAGGCCTTCACAGGCTTGGGTCTGCCTTGTGGACCTCTAGAAACATTAACATTTGAATCAGGGGTTGGTCCACTATTGATATTGGAGAGTGGTATTGCTTTTCTCCAAACACAACCTGCTGAGGTCTTAACAGCAGTGCCCATTTTGCCCTTAACAGCATATATATTTGACTTGTATGCTGTATGCCTTGAAAAGGGTCTATTTACAGGTGAACTTTGTTTTGAAAAACATTTCTTAGGACTTTTAAGATTCACCTGAGAAGTCTGGTTTGATAATACTGGTCTATTTACTCTAGCAGTATTAACATGCACCCTACCAGAATTAACATTTTGTTTGCCAGTATTAACTCTAGAACCACCAGACTTATTTTGAGTGCCAGAATTAACATACATTCTACCAGAATTAACATGTTGCTTGCCAGTATTAAATCTAGAAGCACCAGACTTAAATTGAGTGCCAGAATTAACATGCACACTACCAGAATTAACATGTTGCTTGCCAGTATTAAATCTAGAAGCACCAGACTTAAATTGAGTGCCAGAATTAACATGCACACTACCAGAATTAACATGTTTATTACCAGAACTAACATTTTGCTTGCCAGTATTAACATTTACCCTACCAGTTTTAAAAGTATTGCTAGCAGTACTAAGGTTGGGTCTAACATTTACAGGTCTGGGATTGAACTGATTTGCTTTATTAATTCTGTTAGTGTTATTCCAGGCTGGTGTAGCTTGGCTATCATTAGTATGAACCACCCTTTTGCTCTTAAGACTGTTCATTCTTTGATTCCAATTCTGTCTGTTATTTGAAGGAATAGGTGAGGAAATGTATCTACGTTGTCGCTAATTGGTGTTTTGCCTAGGAATTTTACATGCTGTGCACATCAGGGCACTCTGTCTGTGTGGGTTAGGCAACTTGTGGTTGAGTCTTTTGGGTAATTTCAATGTTAACATGCTCAATAGAGGATATAATTGCTTGGTCATGGATGAGTCATCATGACAGAATGCAGTCCCAGTTTTCCTAGCTCCCCATCACTGTAATTGGATTGATAGGTTGAGTAATGAGTGGACTTGTCATCAAGACACAGCTCTAAAGCTCCCCTCACTGTCATTGATGGCCAGATTGATAAAACAATGGAAATAAGCATTATACATTTGTAGGACCTAAGAGATTGATGTTAGGTCCATGTTTACCCATACACATAACAAAGAATCATCTATGTCCTCCTGTGCCCTAGGGGTATATAATCCACCACTAAGAGGATTGGGGGACACCTTTGTATTCTACCTGTTTAGAATCTGCTGTAAAGTGGATATCATAAATAATCCTTCCAACTGTTTCCCTAAGAACCCAAAATACTTCTACTCATCCTCTTCCTCAATCCTAGGACCTCACATTTGACTTTTATGCCTATGCCCTAAACCTAGCTTATCTTGAGCTCATCCACAATCAATAATACTTCCAAAGATTTTTAGAAGATGCAACACCAAGAATCAAACAATTTTCATGTAAAGCATCTTTGACTTTGACAGCTATCATTCCGTATTCTTCAATACTTTTTCAGCTTTTCATCTTTTTTCAAAATTTGATTAGCTTGAAAATTTACATTTTTCCATTTAAGAAGATTGTTTGTTTGTGGTAGCTTTTTAAGCTAAGATTCTAACTTCTTAACAGCTAACTTATGGGCAACTATGCAGCTATCTGGTCCACCAAAGCGATTAACAATTCATCATACTTAGCTGAAGTGCCTTATATGAAATCTAAACATAATTTTAGAGCACATGTGATACCTCAATGTCACAGAGAAAGCCCTTAAGCATGATTTAGTTTCCTCACTGATAGTCTGCTCACCAATTGAACTACCTACATCAATGGTCATCAAAGCTTCACATTTTCCAATTTGCACTGGCTAGAAATTTTGACCTTTACCTGCTTTTCCTGCCTTTACCTTCCCTTTGAACCTTTAAACTAAGCACTACCCTGGCAAAATGCCCAGTAATTGTGGCAATTGAAACATTCAACTTTCATCTTATCAAATGCCACATGCATTTTTTCCATCCATCCTAGGCCTTCTAACCGCTGTCTTCTTGTAAAACTCTATAATCTTTATGGCGTCATAGCAATCTGCCAATTTATATCCATCTCTTCCAAATCCAGACAATCAATTTGATCGAGTCTTCATGTAATCAAATCCACATCATCAGCATTTTGGCTATAAAAGAATGATACTTCATAGCAAGACCTGAGTAGCATTGGTGTTGCTTTGGAAGAGAAGTGGTATAAGAACTATAACTCCTCCTGAGCTGTGGCTTGGCTTATGCATCTTGAAGAGGCTTTAGCTTTGTGATAGAAAAGCCACATTATTCAGATTTTAGGGAAGAAGATGATGTCTTTGGATTTGTCTTGTTCAAAGACACAAAACAAATTATTGGGTATAAATCATCTATTGACAGTTGTGTCAAATATTCTTCATTCCTTCTTTCGTTCTCATTCGTCATGGGCTAGACTTCCCATGCAGAGGAAGGGACCTTAAAAACTTATGATTTTTTCGTCTTCATCTGACACAAAACCAAGCACCAAGGGCATCCAACTGTGATAGGAGTTTTTGGAACCTATCATATCCTTTCTCCAATCCTCTCCTTAGACGTGATTGTAAATGCCTCAAACTGTTGAGTTTTCAAACGAGCTTTTTTTTTTTTGTATTTTGCATTTTCTTTGAGTTCGCATTGCCACCAAACCTTGTCTTGATGGCTGCCCAAATCTCTTTGGCATCATCCATGCCATGAAAACGTTTGAGATGATCTTTTGGAACAGCCATTAACAATAGTGTTCTAGCTTTCCTTTCTTTCTCATCAGCAAACTGTTCTTCCTGTGTGGTTGAAGGAAGAACCCTGTAACACATCCTTACCTAGTGGTGACTCTCTCTTTGAGTTCCCTTCTGATTACTTTCCCGACCTCATTATCTATATACTCCAAGAAATGTCCATCCTCCATCGCCCACGGAAATCATATTCACTTTCTTGAAGTAATGGCAGTTTGATGTTTTGAAAGTGTATTTTGTGGTGATAATTTGTGGGCGTTTTAGCAGGAGCATCTCCTTTTTGGATGCTGGTGCAGAATCCATCCAAAATGCCATCATCATAAGAAGAAAAGTTCCCTCACCTCATGAAGGATAAAAAATTATCGTTTGCAGACATGACTTATTCTGATTTGCGGAATAAAGGTTTTGATCCTAGTTCAATTCTTGTGTAAAACCCTTTGGTGGCTCTGATACCACTTGTAGGTCCTATACACAGGAACTGAATGATAGTTCTTTAAATAAATCCAAAGATCCTATAAGGGACAATGACTGTGAAATATAAATATTGACGCGGAATATCAATATCTATACCAAGATGAACACAAGAACGAATACTAAACTTGCTATTACTATTACTATTTGATTGTGAATACTCAATCAACTCATATGTTTACAATGCTATTCTACGTTCCTTTTATAAGCATAAGGAACCCTAAACGCGTTAAGAGATAATGCTTATCTCTTCCTAGATTAACGCTAATTGATAACTATTACTATAATTACAACCAGACTTAACTGTCTGACCAAGCAGTATTAACTTTAATACTGCCAGACTTAAGTTTAAGCTGACAGACTTAACTTGCTCTACCAGACTTAACTTCTATGCTAACAGTACTAACTATTCAACTATCAGTACTAACTTTAACTAACAGACTTAACTTTAATACTAACAATATTAAGTCTGTTTACAATATTTTCCTAACAATCCTCCCCTAACTTGATCTTCATTCATGAACTTCAAGTTTCTTCAAAACATTCTTGATCTTTAAATACTTTAAGCTTCACCTTGGGCTTTAGAGGATTGTCTTGAACTTCTGTCTTCAAAATAATATGTCTTTATATCTTCAAATCTTGACAGCAACTAATCTTTAACCATTGTATCAGCAACCTTGACATTTTTGTACATCAAATCATAAAGTTTCAGTCTATTCTCATCACTTCCAGGTGTGTTAACTCCTGTGAGAGGTGAATCATTGAAAATTTTAAATGGATTTGATGTCTCTTTACCAGTTAGCCATTAACTCTGGAGTAGTCAGTTCTTTGGCCACCAGAAAGGTGTATGTCCATGGTCAACTGAAAACCATTTCAACTCTCAGTACTTGAAACATTGGTGAGTTGAATACCATATGGTTTTTGGCAAACCATTACAGCCATCAACGGATTTGATATGCCTTTACCTGTAGCCGTTTGCTCAGGGCTAGTCAATCCTTTGGCACCTAGAAAAGGTAAATTCCATGGTGGATTGAGAACCATGTCAACTCTTTGTACATAAAACTTGGTGAGTTGATATACCATCCACTTTTTGGTAAAGTGTCAACCATCTAATATGGATTTGCATGTCTTTACCATAAGCCATAATCTTATGGACTAGTTATGGTTTTTCCACAGCCTTTACCACAAGCCATAAACTTGTGGGCTAGCCAACTCTTCACTTTAACAGATATGGTGAGTTGAAAACCATACAACTTATTTGCAAGTTGTCAACCATAGAACGGATTTGAGAAGTCTTTACCAAGAGCCGTTTGCTCTTGGACTAGCCAGTCCTTATGTTGGTTAGACATGGTGAACTGATAACCATTTGTTGTGTTAGTGCATAGCACCTTCACCAAGTGTTATCCTTCTCAACTTCTATCCTAGGCTTTCAACCCTACACATTTCATTACTTTCTAATGCCTGCTTGTTTTTCCATCATTTTCAACAATCTATAGCAATCTTCATTCATCTTTCCATCCAAAAGCTTCATTTTCACAACATAAGGCATCAAAATTAGAGAAATACTAAAAGAGATTAAAATCCAATATATAAAAAGACACAAAGCGTCATGATAAACACCTACAACACTTAATATTCAATTCAAAATAGTTGGCAACCAACCCAAGACAAAACAAATGAACAAAGATTCCGCAATGCAAGCTATGGTCCAGCAAATTCCTCTTCACTAACTCTTCACACGTTATGCTTGCCTGAATATGAATGCTTAAAACGTAACAAAAATTTGTGAGAGTTTACAGGTTTAAGACACCACTTATAGACACTGTGTCAACAAAAACAAAATTTACAAACATATATGCAAGGCCTATTTAATCACAACATAAATATTACATTATACTTGGGGTGGAATCGTACCCCTCCAACCCACAATTATCTCGCGACAAAACTGAATATACTCCCACGCAAGACTGAATATCACGCAAGACTGACCCACTTGACTAGCTAAGTCCACTCGGGTCTCACACAAGGTCATGTCATCCTCACATACACATGCCTTACCACAATTAATATCATATAGCAATAGCACATAGCAAACATATAGTTCGACACTTAAAAACACATATCACGGTTCATAATTCAATAATAGTTTGCATCATTTCCATCCTAAAATATAAGTAAAAAGTAGAACTGTAAAACTCACCTGATGCAAAGCAAATTCCAATTCTTTCACTTAATCTTGCAAAGAATCTAAACAAGATAATACACACATATGTTACCATCGATTAGGTCACACACCCAAGTCGATATAACAATCACAACGATGGATACTCTATATCCTATCTTGATTCAACTCTTCTATATATTCCTCATACTTGCTAACCTCAAATTACCTTACAAACTTTACTTCTCAATTTTCTGCTTTTTACTCAGTTTTTATAGTCACAAGATGACTCTAAATAAAATACTTAAACACCTAATTGGTTCTTCTCCTTACATTCCATAGATCCCCAATGAGTTTTGAGCTTCAATGATTTTTTGATAAAAATAATAGTGAGTGTAACCATTTTATAAAAATTCAACATCACAAAGTGTCCAGGATTTGACCTGATTCGACCTTCAAAAAGTTTAGCTTGAGCAGACCCATTTAAACACTTAGGAAAATTCTACAAAAATTCTATAAAATAATAAACATCATGAACTTGCTACAGTAGCAGGCCCATTAATTAAAAAGGCGTTTTGATATGGTTTTTGACCTCACAAACACAACTTAGAATCTGCCCCGAAAACTCAGTTTTGACAACGAATCTTGTTTGATTAATTTGACTAACTTCCACTTACTTTTAATTCATGAAACTACTTGGGTTGGAAAGTAGACTCTCTGTAGTTAATTTTAGGCTCAAGAAAATCAATAAAAGCTATCCGTATGACCAAGATATGGCTCTCGCAAGATGACCTAAAATTCTGCCGACATTTCTATTCTGAATTTAGCATAGTTAACCCTAATTAACTTACCCAAAACCCTAATTATTAACCCTAAAACGATTTTTGATGATCAAAACCTCTTAATTACAGATTATTTACAATAACTTAATCCATCCTTAATGATTGTTACGTTAAATAAAATCAATTGAATTGAAAAAGGACTTAGAAAACATTACCTTAACTCTTAAAAATCAAAACCCTAAAAATTTTTGGGTTTCCCTTTGTTCTTTGTGTTGTTCGATCGGCCAAGGAGAGAGGAGAGGAGAAAAAAGTGATATTAATTTATGATTTGTATTTATAGGCTTAGGAAAAGATAATTACCAAAAACAAGTTGTAATTAAATTGGGATTATTTCCCTTTTTTTCCTTATTTGGCCGATCCACACAACCACCCTTTTAATTATATATTTATTTATTTATTTATTATACATTTACTTTAATTTTAAGTAAAAACCTTTAATTATTTAGCTAAACCTTGAACTTTCTAACTAGTTTTCAAACTAACCTTCGATTCTAACTATTTTTAAAAATAGAAAGTACTCTACAATCTATAAAATACTAAACTAATATATATAATATGAATTACATATACATAGTATGTACACAAAATATTACGTACACGACATTTGAAACTACGAAAAGCTTTCAAATGATTTTATTTCCACAAGTACCATGATTCATCACTCATGTACTTCCATCTCATACACATATAAAACACATAAAACATATAATGACACACATAAACTGAATTATACAGGCTTTAACTAACCTGCTAAAATATCATTTGTCGCAGAGAGGGAGAACGTGAGGTTTGATTTAACCAAGTCTGACCTTTGCCCTAGTTTCATAGAAGACCTTACCGCGAAGGGTGTGGGATGGTTTTACGCCACTAGAAACTATTTGAAGACCTTTGCCCATACTGGTAACCATCGCAAAGATGGTTTTACGCCACTAGAAACTATTTGAAGGTTCCTAGGTATAATTGGGAGTAGATCCCATTCGAGCTTGAAGGGGAGGCCTTCGAGCCGAAAGGGAGGGTACGTCATCAAGCCCCCCAGTCGAATGTAATGTATACATCTATGGATGCATTGCTTTTGACTTCAACATAAAAACATCGAAGGGCATATCAAAGACCTTACGCACGTGTGTTGTACGCATTTAATGCTAATCCCACTTGGTAAGGGGTTAGTTACAAAATCATCTAAGATAATGAGTCCTCCTTGTAAATGTGAACGTCCCATCTTTGGTAGAAATTTGAATTTCAAAGTTATCCATATATCCAGCCGCACACGAGTACGAACTGAAATTTCCTTTCGATATTTTAAGGAACCACCATTTGAACTTTATCTTTATTTTTACCTTGCTTTACTTATTTATTCACTGCTGCTAAATCTTCTTCCCTTAAGGTAATTTTTTCCTTTTCTTGTAATGGATGCCAAATTTATCATTGCTTCTTAAACGTATACGTTAACCAAAGAGGAATTATCCTAACTGGATCTTGATTATAATATTCCTTAGAATTTCAGAGTTCTTCCAAAAAGATCTCAGATAATTTATGATGCTCCTATTAGGTTTGTTGGGCTATATACCCATCACTTCACTCTTTCCAACCTTAGGATTCCAATCCCCACATTCATATGTGAGGTGTTAAATTATTTCAAAGTGCACATTTCCCACTTCAATCTCTTTGGGATGGTAAAACTTATGACCTTTGTTGTAATCTGTATAGATTACGGTGGTAAGCCTAGCGTTGATCTTCTTCGATCATTCTTGAACCTCTATCATGCTAGTGACTAGCTGACTCTCTCTAATAAAGGTGGTTTACCTACAACTTTAACCAAACCTTTAACTCACCTTGAACAATGGAAAGGCAACTTCTTCTTTATTGAGAACAAGATAATCCCTTTCCGAATACCTAGAACTCCTTCTCGAAGATAACAAACTTGACAAGAACTCCTTCAAATATAAAATTCCCACACAACCTCAAGAAGATCCATTGTATAACCAAATTTCCACCTATCCTTGTATCGTTCAGACCTTTTCGGACCCCATCCTCTATCTCGCAGGGCTAAAGACCATATGGAGGCATAGTCCCAAAAAGCCCATAATCTACCACCATGGATATGTTTATGTTTATTTATTTCTAGTTTATGATTCAGACTGTTCAACTTCATAATCAATTGTTTGGTGTTTGGTTGTTGCAGAGATGGATTTCATAAGTTTCATGATGGAAAAGGTTGATGGTGAGTTTAACTTTCTCCCTGATGGATGCTTGAATAATGATGGAAGCTCTCTGTCCGCCAAATTTATGAACAATAAGGCTCTTATGGTCGACATAGAGCCTATAACTACTATCCATAAGACAATAACCAAAAAAATAATGAATGCTTAAGACATGGAAATGTTTAGGAACCACTAATAAGATTCGACGACACATGCTTAAGGAATAAGAATCGACCAACACCCTTTGATATTGTATCGACTTTAATAAATGAGAACAAAATTCGTTTATTCATTGACACGCTAATGAGAATGACTTCTTCTAAGATGCCATTTGGATAATGAGTGTTAACGTATTTTGAGAGACATGTTACTAATAATATCATCATCTAACCAAGATAATGATTTGAATTCGGATAGACTTTTATCAAGGGTTGTATTAAGAGATTCCTAATCAAGGTTTCTTGGTTAAGTATTATGTATGATTTTCATGATTGGGGTGTTTAAGGATGAACATCATCGTAAGACTTTAGGTCGAACTTAATGTTTGACGATAAGGATGATTTATTGAGTAAACACATTCTAAATGTAACTTTTGAACCTAGACGAATGTTATCGAATATCTTGGCGAGATATACTCTAAAAGAGTAAAAGAAAATAAAGATGAAAATGATATGTTCTTAAAACATAGAAAAACAAAGAAGGATGAGCGTGAATGGAAAAGGAAGGTGATGGCTAAAGGTTGACAAATGTGGTTTAGATGAATATATCGTTTGACAAAGGTGGATTGTTGTAATGATGATGGTGAGAATGAGGTTGTATTTATAGTAGAGTGTGTAGTCAATGGATGAAGGTGAAGTGCCTTTGGTTGATGGCGTTTTGGAAGGTGCATAGTTGAAGTTTAGTTGATGGGGTTTTGGTGTCTTCATTTGTTAAATCAATAAAGAGTTGTTTTGGTAGTATGATTGTGAAATGAGGTGGTATTACCTTCATGGTAAAAACCAATTGTGGTGACTCAACAACACTTGAAGCTTGAATATCTTCTTTGTGTTCTTCACTTGCTATAAGTGGAAATGATTTGGTAGTTCTTTCATGGTAGTGACATGTGGATGAAAAAAAGTAAAAGTCACAACAATGTGGTGACTCGATAACATTTGAAGCTTGAATGTCTTCTTTGTGTTCTTTACTTGCTAGAAGTAGAAATGATTTGGTGGTTCTTTCAAGGTAGTGACATGTGGATGAAAAAAGTAAGAGTCGCGACAATGTGATGACTCAATAACACTTGAAGCTTGAATGTCTTCATTGTGTTCTTCACTTAGTAGTAAGTGGATATGATGCATTTCATTACGAAATTCACTTAACTTTTGACAACATAGGCACACATGCTTATGAGTGTTGGGATATGAGGATGAGACGCATTTCATTGCAACATTTTGACAACATAGGCACACATGCTAATGATTGTCAGGATATGAGGGTGAGACGCATTTCATTACGAAATTCCACTTGGTGGTTTGGGGATGCACTTAGAATAGTTATGAGGTTTTTGGGTATGAGGTTTGAGTGTTTATGGTAGAATTTATAGGTGAATGAGTGTGTTATCCCTTCCCATTAAATTCGTGCTCATCCGGACATAAAAAAGAATAAATGAAGAAGAATAGAGACGCAAGCGATGAGCTTGACAATGTCAAGATGAATGATGGTTAGCATACAACGAACTTCATCCACGAAGTTATGTAGCTATTCTCTAGCATTGTGAATGTTCATAGAACAATCACACGACGAGGTATGAGGTTATCTTAAAGGTAGTAGCAGAAAAAGTGGACGAAAGGTATTAACCATCTATTTTATAATAGAGGCATGATTAAGGTTTTTGTGAAACGAATTTGACATGAACACTGAGTGACATTTTAATTACATTTTGCTAATTAAAAATACTTAAATATTTTGGAAGAAATATTTAAGTTGTCAAACCTTCTTAGAGGTGTATTAGATTTGTATCTAACCTTACCTTGACGAAAGAGTAGATCATTTTGAAAAGAACAAGATGATGATTAAGGGAATGTGTGAGTGGAGACTCTAAGAAACTTAAGACCATTTAGAGACTATTTATGGACATACGGATTGTGACACAATGGTAGCATTTTATAAGGGTTTATAAATTCTAATGTTAAGAAATCTATACATATAAGCATAAGACATATAGGTATGCGAGTTTATCTAAGCATTGCATACATATAATAAATCATAGAATTATTATGTAAAACACTACTTGGACATTAAACGTTAAATTGCGATACGGCATATCTAATTCGTTATGCATCAAATCAATATAGTGTAAATGCACATTTAACATGTAAGTCATGTAAAATGACGCATACAAAACATATTAGCATTTAGCATTTAGGAGCATTTTCATTTTAGATAAGTTAAGAGATATTCTATCTAGATTGCTAGAATAAGATAAACTCCTTTATAATAGACATGTATGTAATAGCTAACCAATTAAACATTGAGCATCAAGATAATCAAGAAGACATATAATTGCATTACATATGAGGAAGTTATCATCTTGAAACTTTGAAGCACATATGTGAGATGCATTGTGTTTAGATTGACTAAGGAAAGGCCTAATTTCTAAATGCTTATTGTGCACTCCTAATGATATACAAACTCTATCGATGTATATTATCCATAGGCATGTTTAGGAAGAGCCATTTAATCAAGTTAGAGAATGAGTATGAGACTATCACTAGTGAGTGCAATTCAGGCTAAAAAGATCCATTTTTACGGGTGATACACCGAACCCAACTTCACTCACCTTGGAAGCAATTCAACTGTTAGGTCAAATTAATTTTCTAGTTTGATAGATTCTCCAGTAGTCATTCTCATGTTAGACAAAATAGAATTCTTATATTTGCCTAATGAAATGTAGCAAAGATAAAATTCGTATTCACTTTTCATAGAGGGCCTACCATGACTCAACTAACATGTTTTAATCCTAGTTCGCATAATCTTAATCAAATGAGTGGAATTCTTGCTAAGTTGTAAGTAGATGTTTTAAGAAATGTCCATTGCATGTCTTGATGAAATGAAATTCCATTCAATATATTTACATTAATTGAGGTTTGTGATTCTTTAATGATAATGATTAAAGAAAAACATATTTTACTCTTAAAGCAAATATGTTGTTCCTAATATTATTATTTTTATCAGAGTTGTTATACCATAATTAATAGGGTATTTGAATAAATGTATTATTTTTACTTGTTTATGATTGACACATATTGTCAGAGGTTATTTTTTCTGATTCTTAATAACTTCTATTTTTAAAATTATATGTATGTATTTTTTTAACACAACCATTTATGCTACGAAGGAAATTAAAATGATGGGATATATATTATCCTTTATAAAACGTTAATATGATAAGTACATAATTTTTTTTAAAACATAATGTTTCCCAAACATCATGTTATCCTAGGTGAATAAATTAGAATAACATTCTTATTTAAGAATTTAGTCAAATATGAATATGAGTTTTAAGTTGTATGAGCAAATATTACATATGTTGTAAATTCGCTCGTGTTTGGTTTTTCAGAAATGACACATTTAGCAATTGCATTGCAATGTAAATTTCTTGAATATTTTGGACGAAACATCCAATTTGTCAATCCTACTTCATTGTGTATTTTATGCATGTATTAAACATATTTGACTAATATTTGAAACACAGTCATTGGACAAGTAGACTCAATATGGCATCATCAACACAAGTGTGAGTTATGATTCGATGCATATTTTTTTCATCTAGAAAAGGATGTAATTATTTTCATATCAATCAAGTGTGATTGAGTTATGTAGATTCAAGATGATATCTTTTGTTATTTTTGATATAATCTTGAAACTAAACAACTAAAGATACCGTTTTATGTCCATCACGAAATTGTCACTAGATATCAACAAAGATATCAATCATAATTTGAATAATGAATTGATATATTCTTGAAATCTTTCTTGACCCTCATGAACATTCATTTAAAACAAAATAAATTTTTAAATAGTGTGTTCCATTAATCCCAAGATTAGTTGTAAGGTGAGGTTGATGAATAATGATAAGTTAATATCATATTTCAAGATTGTCGTAAATTTTACTTGTGCGAAAAACTATTTGTTGTTATGTATACTATGCATAGTTTTTGACATTTTATGAGTATATAAATGAGTTTTCTAACAATTTTTATATAACACACATCTTTTGTAAAATACTATATATATATATATATATATATATATATATATATATATATCATATTTATATATATAAAATCAATTATATTATGTGTTAATTTTATTTCGTGTGTGTGTGTGTGTGTGTGTTAAAACCATGCAAGCACAAGCATTTTCTTTTTCTTGATTACTAATATATTAGTATAATCATTTCTTTTGTTTAACCAACCCAAGGTCAAACAAAGCAAGTTGTTGAAAATATTTAAACGTGTTGTTGAAAATAGATTAAATCGTTGGAAATATATTTAGGTGATAGTTTAACATATTTAATAATATACTTGACAAGTTATTGAACTCTTATTCCTAAGTATATTTTCATACTCGAAAAGATTTACAAGATATTTATGTAACATTTGTAAATTAAGTGATCTATACCTATATGCAATGCAAGAGCAATTTCGCAATCTTAATGCAAGAAATTTAGCATAAGTTCTAGTTAGACATAATTCAAAAAACTAGCTACAAACGAATAGTGTACATGGCACATGTGCTTAGATATTCAATTAGCTTAATTACAAATAGCAACGATCATTTAATAATTTCTACTAACAATGTGTACTTAAGATATAAAGAAGTACGCATAATCACATAGCATAACACATAAAAGTACTTGTCGTAGTTTTGTGTATTAGATACAACACTGTATACTTTAGCTCGGTTTGTTTGAAGACAAATTAGTTTCTCCCATTTAAAAAAATCAAGTTTAAGTATTTTTGTAAGTTTAATTACACCATTTTATGTTCAAATAATATACCGGACTAGAAATGTCAGACATCGAAAGGAAAGATAAAATCCAAGTTTTACTTTAAAATCAAGACTAACGTTTTGCATAAAGTAGTATTTGCCTTTCTGACTAGATTAAGTTTGAAATAAATACTTGAAAGTATTTTTATATGAAAGTAGACTCAATTCTCTTCGAAATGACAGTGGGCACGACTTCTACGGACTTACGGTTGATTTTATATGATTTTTCAAAGTTTCTGAAAAACTGTCGAATCAAACAGGTGGTCCCCTTAAAATTAAGGGGGCCGCCTAAATATTTAAGGGGGCCGCCCACCTGATACTCAGAATTGCGATTTTTGTAAAAAATTATTTTCTGACTTTGCGAAACGGTGTACAACTTTCTGAATTTGATTTCGAAACATATAACACTTATTTTAAACATCCCCCCCCCCCCCCCCCCCCCCCCCCCCCCCCCCCCCCCCCCCTTTTTATCTGAGTAGTTTAATTGTGTATTAACATCAAACTAATCAAGTTAATCACAAAACACTTTTCATATATAATCCCCCTTAATGGGTAATTTGAATTACATGGATCGTACTCAATTTTTAAAACCATTTGTTTTGAAAATTAGAGCGATGTGGCTCTTGATACCAATTGTGGAAATCATAGAGGGGGGGTGGGAGGGTGAATACATTTTCATTAAAAATCTTAAAATGTTTCGTATCAAATTACCAATCAAGCGTGACACAATATGATGAATGTTCGTACGAGTTATATACACATATTAATACATCGATTTACAACAATACAAACCAACACACTATATTAACATTTATTCAAGACATAATTAAAACTATATAATCAATACATCACACAATTGCAAGTATAAATATAAAGCGATAAATGCGAGTATAAATGTAAAGAGATAAGTGAAAGGAAATCAATCGGGACACTGGTGATTTATAGTGGTTCGGTCATGAAGCACCTCTTCGCCCTACTCTACTCCCCGAGTACCCAACTCGAGAGTTACTTCACTAGTCAACAAGCTCCCTTAAGGCGAAGAAAACCGTACACAACGTTGCTTACACTGATTTACGACACAAAGCTAAATGTCGAGTTCTAATCTTAGCTAGAACCAATCTATCACAACACGACTTCACAACTTCAAGACTTCTTCACAACTTTGCAACTTCACTTCACCACACTACTTATATCACAACTATTTAACACTACTTGGTAAGATCACCACGATCTAACAACAATACACACCATGATCACCATGATCAAGCAATTACATAAGTTTGGAGTACATGGACTTGATCTATACATTATGAATGTAAGACATGTAACAAATGCCCTAACTAGCCTACATAACTTCGTATCTTAATGACAACTAAAGTTCTTCTCTTGCACTTTAATGGATGGATGATTGGATTACATTTTAAACAAACTTATAACAAGTTAAGTGATCAAAGGAAAGGGTTTGAAAGGAGGTTTTAGATCTGAGAAAACTTTGTGCAAAGAGGTGAGAAAATATGTGGAAATAGTCCACTATTTATAGGCAAAAAAAAATTATTTGGGCGGTCCCCTTAATTATACAAGGGCGGTCCCCTTAATTATGGCCGGTCCCCTTAATTAATTAAGGGGGCCGCCCATTTTTCAGACGCTCCATTTTTTGTCCTTTTATGGAAAAGGTTTTTCTGGAACTTTCTAGTCATTTTTAGGTAGAAAATTTTAATTCAATATATTTATTTTGATTAAAACATTTCTTATAAAAAAATGTTTTGTATATATTTTAAAAATGTGTATCCCATTTTATAAATGTAAGGTTTGGAAAAATAAAAAATTTCTTTGATCATTTAACAAATTAACGTTGTTGTTTGTTTCATACCTTTTGTTTTAGCTGGGTGGAACTAATTTTATTGTTGAGAAAATTTGAGACGTCGAAAGACTGTTGACGAATTGATGATTTGTGATTACGAGTAACTTAAGCACTTTACGTTATGTGTTATAAGTTACATGTTTGTCATCACCAAAACATAAAGAGAATATATAGATTAAATATCGCAATATTTCTACTAACATACACTTTAGTTTGGTTGCTAAGCCAAGACTCGGACGAAGATATACAAACTCTACACAACTCTACATTAGTCTCTTTCTTTTTCTATTCTCATTTTTTTTTAATAACTAAATACATCACATGGAATTTATAACACGTACCCCTACACTTGAGCTTTTACATGCTCGATCTTTATAATCTAACTAATGACCCGAATTGCGGTGGATCAAAATAACATGGAGATCATTTGACAAACATATGGGGGTATTGACTTAACTTTTCTTTCCCATTCTTCCGCGAAATAAATACTACCATGAATCTCAATCGTCCCAAAACTATATTTACAAGGATAAGGACTTAGCGACCGTGTACTCAAATAATTAACTTGGGTTATCATAATAATGTACTAAAAGTGAGTACATACAAGGCAGGCTAAGGCAATTTGGGTGTAACAATTTGTTTAAGGGTGACAATGCTCTTCATTAATAATTCGGCTTAACCAGAAAATTACGAGAACCGTAAAAAAGGATAGACTTGGAGGGTTATACTAGGGTATCCTACACTAAAGGTGAGTGCATGGCAAGGGTGTGGGATAGTTATATGATCGGTGTGACCATCATAACAATTACAGGTTTAAAACATGGGTTAATCCTAATGCCTCTTATCAAGCAAATCCTAATACTTACTATGCGGTCTTGGAATGCATCACAATAACAAGTTTTAGAATTTAATATGCTATCGATAACATATTAACAAGCTTGGAAATTCTTAGGAAGTTTCATTGGATGATTCTCGGAGAAGGATTTAACCACTCATCGCATGTTTCTTCTCCATTATTGGGTAAACCAAGGGAGTACTAGTTTCTTTTACTTGTTTTCTTTTTTCCTTTATTCATTTTTACAAGTACTTCTATAGAACATTGGGGACAATGTTCAACTTAAGTGTAGGGGAAATAAGCCTTAGAAACTATTCTTTCATTTGCCTTTTGCTTTGTCCTTGATAGTAATATAAATTCCTATCCATGAGACGCTAATAATACTTGGTTTTCGTTGGTATGTGTCATAAAAAAATTTAAATTTAGGTAAAAATCACCTCTTATGATGTGTTTCGATATATTACCCATCATTTTAAGGACAAAGCAAATGGAAAATGAAAGAATAGTTTCTAAGGCTTATTTTCCCCCTACACTTAAGTTGATCATTGTCCCTAATGTTCTTTAAAAGTACTCGTTAAAACGAATAAAAGGAATAGAAAATAAGGAAAAGAAACTAGTACTCCCCTGGTTTACTCAATAATGGAGAAGAAACATGCGATAACTGGTTAAATCGTCCTCCAAGAATCACCAATGAAACTTCCTAAGAATTTCCAAGCTTTTTCTCATCGAATATAACCTGTAATCAAAGACAAAGACAACTACACCAAGCATAAAATGTGCGATAAACCAATATACAATATGAATTTAGGGTTTGACTCGATAGATAGAATGAGAGAATTGTTAAACTCATTAGGTTTTTGCAGGTTTATAACAGAAGTGTACATATATTAAATGTTATGCAAGTTTTATTTTCAAAAATAATTAAAAATTTTAAGTTTTCTTGACCTGGACCTGGACGTTTGACGCCGTCAGGGTTTGTGTGACCCCGTCACAGGTGACGTGGTGATGGCGTCGCGTGTAAATCGTGACGCCGTCTTCACACTCTGTGAAAACGAAATTTTTGTTTTTGATGAAAAATTTCCTGTACTTGATTCCATAAGTTAATTCTTGTACAAATGGCTGCATAAAACCTGAGATTTAACAATTCAATCATATGACTCAAAACTGACGCGCATTAATCTAGACAATTCATTTAACATATTTGAATTTGGCTCAAAAGCCGGATAAATTCCCCTACACTTATTATTTGCAAAATACCTTTGATTAAAATTAAGACGAGGTTAAAGACAAACAAAGCATGATTACAAGATAGTTCAAACATAATAAAACAAATGGTAAAGAATTAAAATACACATGACACTTCTAATATGCGATAAAAGTAAATATTGGGTTGCCTCACAAGAAGCGCTTGTTTTTGTTCGAGTCACGAGCCTGACTCTACCCTTATTTAATAGATAAAGGGGAGGGTTCCCCTACACTTGAGTTCAAGTGTGGGTGATAGTAACGGTACATACCATCGTGATGAGAAGGAGCCATACGTTGAGAAATTTGTTGTTGAAGAATGGACTCTAAATGGTATGCTTCTAGAATTCTACCTCTCTCTACTTTATTTGGCCTATCAAATAAACTAAGTTCTTCTCCTAGAGGAGAAACTTCCTTAGATTCTAATCCCCAATCATCATCAAACATCTCCCAATTTGAAATATCAACACCTAGGGATACACTTTTTCCTAATAAACCCGGTTTAAATCCATAATATCTCTTAGGGTCATCTATACCTGGGTTATAATAACTATACACACCCTTAGGATGGGAATTTTCCATGTGAGGTAAAGGCGATGTTTGAGTTGTTAAATAATCTACTACCTTCATCCTAGAACTATCCGGACTATGTGGTTTTATGGGTAGTTCGGGGCGTATTACGTCTCCTAGACTTGCATCTAAGGATGGACTATTGAGTAAAGGTTGAGGCTCCGACCCATCAAAACTAGGAACTTCCTTAGAACTAAGGGGAGTGTTGTGATTACAATTCAAGCCTACTTCCTCTAGTTTTGTTTCGTTCAAAGGTTCTACCTCTATCGGAGTCCCTAAAGTATTTTCTACTTCTTTCGAGTAAGTCACGGGCGGTGTGTATTCCTCAAATGATGGTAGGGTTTGTGTGGTACTCTCAGGGCTTGTAACTTCTACCTCATTATCCATCGTACTTAGGCTATCTACATGCTCATCATAATCTAACCAAGCCATGCACCTAGGTACTTGTACCCTAACCATATCATCCTTAACTATTTTAACATTTGGATTTGCTATTGTTTCATCAGAAATAGCGCTTGTTGGGTTGCTACTTTTTTTTATCATATTGGGCACAATCCTCTATGGC
>BQNB010032028.1:0-53500 GCA_026074375.1 Tanacetum coccineum
TGAACCGAGTTTTCTTCGTCTTGAACCAAATTTCTTTTTCATGAACAACTCTGAAAATATAAAATGAAAAAAAATTAGTTGTTTCACGACAAAATGCAAATATAACATGTGATATCATATATGATATATCAAACAAAATAACTTCAATTATAAACAAATTAACCCAAGCTAAAATCACATATGATATATTTCATATCAACTCAAAACTGCTTATTGCTAACTAATAAATTAAAACCAGCTTAATTCAGCTTATATCAATAACTTAATTCAATGAAATGCTAAATAATAAGTTATTCAAATCATAAAACTACCAAATAATACAGCTTATTTACACTAACTCTCATCTAATTCATAAGCTAGCTTATAATTCATCAAAATAAGCTAATAAGCTAGCTTATAATTCAGCAAAATAAATCCAAATGATGATGATTAATAAACTTATTTACATAAATCACCTAATAAGTTAGCTTATCTCTAGCAACAATTAATTCAGATCATTCGTTCAAATAAGCTGAATTATAAGCTCATAAATTCAAATGATGATAAATTAATAAGCTTATTCACATCAAATAAGATAAACTAAAAATAGATCTGAACTTGATGTTAATCAACTGAAGAAGGAGATAATCGATTCAAAATAAGATAATCGATTGAAGATCGGTCGATTAGTTTTTTGTGTTGATCGATCGATTCTACGTGGATCGGTGTAGAGAGAGAGAGAGAGAAAAAGACCGTGCTGAAGAAAACACACACTATGTGTGTGTATCAAATGAGGTGGTTATAGAAAATATAAGTATATATATTGTACAAAAATACCCCTCTAATGTAAATAGGCAATTTAATCTCATCCATTGGATGAGATGAAGATGAAAGGTGGGGATGAGTCCCCCGGTATCCAAGAAAACTTTGGTATCCAAATGAACCTAAATCTAATTTTAGAGAGAAGAAAATATTTTAGAGAGGAGAGTAAAGGATAATCTATCTATTACTATACGGGTACTTGCGTGATGCGGCGGCTGGTTTCTGTGACTATATTTTGTGGCGAGCAAATGTTATTCGGTTAAACGTTTTTCTAACAACAACTGTACAAATGAATGGTGATTTAAATTAAAATAACTTTAAACAATAACAATGCAAAGTATTTCATATCCAAATAAACATAAGATCCAAACGAAAGAAATGAACACATAAGTAGCATCTTTGAAACATAAGTTAAAATAGATTAGTACCCGCGCGTTGCGGCGGCGAGTTCTCGTGTAATTAAACCTTTCGGCGAGGTTCAAGAACCAGAAGAACCTTGGATGGCTGAATCTATTGTGTGTGGAGTATGATTAGTTTGTGTGGTGGCTTTTTAATTCTTTCATAAACAATGAGTTCTTTTTATATTAAGGTTTCATAACTGTCATTTTAATGTATATTGATAACTTTTTTAAAGTTTTATATGTTAGAAGTATTGATATGGTGGTTACTTATTTCTTATTAAATAACTTATTTGATCATTAATACGACGTTTACAACTTTTGAGTTTACAAGTATTTATTAAGTTTTGAAATTCTTTCATAACAAGAAATGTTTTGGTCCCTTAAAATTTTAAGACTTCTAAAATCAGAATGTTTTAAATGCTTTATAAAGTAATAGAGATAGAGAAGTAGAGATAATTTTACAAAATCTATTAACATTAAGATTACCTTGAACATCTTTGAAAATCCATGAGAATCAAATCTTTAAATTTTCGTAACATTTTTTTTCTCCGTATCTTATTTTTAAGATACTAAAAACTACAAAGACATCATAAGAAAATTTAGATTTTAAACTCTAAATTCAAACAAAATTATCACATATACTAATCAAAATGGAACATGAGGTCGGAGGAGATGATCGAATCCTATGTAAGGCGACAACAAAAATAAACCCATCAAACTAAAAAATACGGAAAACAAAACTCAAAAAGAATGGAATCTATACTTTTACCGGCATCACCTTCTTCATGAGTAACAATCATCACCGACACAACCAACATCAACCTTTTTCATAATCCACCTAGTAGATCGTGTTAACCCATCAAGTAATAGATCAACACTTAGCAGTAGGACATTATAGAGAAGCAACAAGAACAAAAAAAAGTAAAGCAGAGATAATATTATTACCATTCGAAATCTCCATCTTGACATCTTCATTTTCACTTTCAAACAACTACAAAACCACAAAAAATGTCACATATTAAAAGGGAAGAAAAAAACTAAGAACACCAAGAACATATTGATCTA
Organism: Tanacetum coccineum; assembly: GCA_026074375.1. Taxonomy (NCBI): domain Eukaryota; kingdom Viridiplantae; phylum Streptophyta; class Magnoliopsida; order Asterales; family Asteraceae; genus Tanacetum; species Tanacetum coccineum. The sequence goes on from BQNB010032028.1 coordinate 2,268, forward strand.
AACATTAAAAACCTTAAAGAAACTCACATCAAAAGGTGCGACTTTATGTTTTTAGGGCGAATGGGAGAAAGTTTATACTTATCAGATTGGAGTGGAGAGTTTTTATATTGAAATGAGCTGTTACAATTCATATGATTTAAATGAGTTGTTATACTTTTTGGGTTGTTACAAATTATAATTAATATGGTTTTATGGGCTGCATTAATATTGTGTGTTGTTACAAATATTTCTATAACAAGAAATGTTTTGTTCTTAAAATTTTAAGACTTCTAAAACTAGAATGGGCTAAATGCTTTATAAAGTAGTAAAGATATTGAAAGATGTAGTACTTTAATTTATTGTGCATGTGCCTATCTATTAAATCTAAAGAATTAATACTCGAATTTATTATGCAGGTGCCTATAATTAGTGTGGAGGTGCTCATTATTAGGGGGTTGTAGCTATTCGTTTGTTCCTCATCTCCTTCGACTGTTTACATAACCCCTCATCTTCAAAGAATGCCAATCATCCTATGGTTACATAACTGGAAACATCTCTAAATAATGTCAATAATCCTATAAAGAATACTAACCAGCATGGGTTTTGCAATCTATAAATGAGATAGGTGCTTCTTTATCTCCGCACACATCCTGCATAACTGAAATCAAGTATAATTGAAAGCAACTACGACATGTCAACAAAGGCTGCAGGCTCGAAGGCTGATATTGAAAGCAAACAGGCCATGTCTACTAAGGCTCCAAACAGCAAACACAACATGTCAACTGCAGGCATGAAAACTGATATTAAAAGTAAACAGGACATGCCTGCTAAGGTTCCAGACACAAAAGCCTATTTATACTTTGACCAACTACAGGTGGATGTCACTGGGACAATCGTTGTCATGATTGGTAGAATGTGGGATGTCAGTGCAGTAACTGGCCGATACTTGAGTACGGATTTCATAGTCTCTGATGCAAAGGTAAACTCCTAATTTTAAGCTCGCCTTTGTTGCATCTTTTTTTACCAGAATATTCTTGCAAGGTAACATGGTGCACTGCACTGCAAGGGTAAATGTAGCGCACAATTTTCTCAGACTAAAAGAAGGAGCCATATATTCAATAAAAAACTTTGTTGTGAAACCTAATAAGGAGGAGTATCGCATTCTAAAGAACGATACCTTTATGCTTGAATTTGATGGTTCAACAACCATAAGAAAAGCTTTTGTCAAGGTTGAAGGCTTTGTCAGATATCATTTTCAGCTGGTGGATTTTGACAGCATCGAACCTACAAACAATAAGTACTTGATTGGTGAGTTGTTACTGCTTTTATGTAAGTTATTTTTTTAGCACACGATCGGCAGTTAGGTGACGCTGATACGTAAATTATTATCTCGCAGATGTTGCCAGTTACGCCACTAATGTAGGCAGGACAACTTATCAAAAATCAGGCTCTAAGAATCTTGATTTCTACCTTGCCAACCACAGGTTGCTAACATTCTATGCAGTTATCCCACTTACACCTCATAGCTGGTGTTAAATCATTCCATGTTTTTGGAAACGGGGGCTAGTCATTTAGGGTGACGCTTTGGAGAGGGCTTGGGGATGTCTTGATAGAAAAGAAAAGAAAACATATTGGCATGTGTCGGGTCATTTTGACTTCAACCATTGCCAAATATTACAACGGTAAGTAAATATGAACCCTAAAGTTTAGCCACAGTTTACACAACTCATGTGTTGATTTTAGTTTCATTGTTACCTTCCAGATAAGCTTTATTTGTCAAGAAGCTCATCGACCATAAATTTTGATGATGCCGAGATCCATACACTTAAGACATTGAGGCTTTATGAAAACAGGTAATCAGCCACACATTGTTAGCGTTTATCTTTATATACTTCCTCCGTCCCAAAATTATTGTCCCTTATTGACTTTTTTTGTCTTTTTCTTCCAACGTTGACCTTAAATATTTTTGTTTGTATTATATAATACTTGATGTAAAATATAAGAATAGATTCGTTTTTAAATGTATTTTCATAATTGTGATTTTCATCAAGTATTATATAACACAAATGAAAATATTTATGGTCAAAGTTGGAAGAAAAAGACTTGAAAAGTCAATAGAAGACTATAATTTTGGGACGGAGGGAGTAGTAATTAGTACATTTTTGCACTTACCATGAATCTGGCTGACAGTGGTGCAAAGTCGAAGAACCCTTCTTTGCTTGTTGACCTCTCCCAACCAAGGTATGGACGCTTGAGAGCCTACTTATGTGGGCTCGCAACCGCAAAAACGATGTACACAGCTTTATTTCCCATGTGCTTTTGGTATATACCCTTAGGCTATCGCGCGCCATTCATAAACTCTTTCTCTTTGCAGTCTTCAACCTTCCACTGCAAGGTAATGATTGAGAATGTGAGGACCAGAAAAGGCTAAAACTTCCCATTGTATGGGGGAAAATTTGTAGGAAGGGTGTGGCCCAAAAGCTTGGGAAATTCTGGTGCGACGCGTGTAACACGCCAGTTGATTACCCAGTTTTAAGGTAATATTGTGTATTTTACCCACGCCCTGTGAATTACAATGCAATGAGTGCTAGCGTTTACCTTTCATTTGCAACACTCCCTTCACAGGTACAGGCTAGAGCTTGACGTGTCCTATGATACTACACACGTTGTGGTTGTTATGTTTGATGAGCCGACAACATCTTTGGTGAAGTGCTCTGGAGAATCAATCGTGGAAGCAGACGATGAGGTATATTTATAACATTTATGACAAATTCATAAACACTTTTACACTTACCTTCCTATACAGTCTTTAGATGATCATGAGAGTTTGCCCCCCGCTATAGCAAACCTCATTGGCGTCACTCACGTTTTGGAAATCAAGTCCCATACCTACTACGAGTATGGAAACTTTGAAAGTTTCACGTGTTGGAAGGTTAATCCGGTCGAAGGAGTTGAGGACAACGTAGGTTCCAGCACGATGGATGCAGTTGCTGACACCCAGACCCCTAAGTTGAAAAGGCTGGCACAACACCCATCCGTTCCTACTCCCTTGAAACCTTCGGATGAAAGAAAAAAGAAAAGGTTAGCAATAATTCTACCACTCACACCCGCAAACAATAAAAAGATAAACATTCTTCAACGCAACAACTCATCTTGAGATCACTAACATGTCCTAATATGATGGCATTCCTATAGAGTTGACATTGAGGAATCTAACGCTGAAGCTAGCGGTGATTCAGCTAAGGGCGTCAGCAAGGACAGGGCTGCCCGTGTTTCTGATATGAAAAAAAGAAGCGGTACACTCACACTCCTTGGTTCCTCACTGACTTATATTCGGTCATATATAAATATTTTTCTAGGCAATAACTTATCCTTAAATCACTAACATGTCCTAATATGATGGCATTCCTTTAGAGTGGTGGTTGAGGATTCTAACACAAAAGTTAGTTGTGGTTCAACTAAGGGGACAAGGGCAAAGGTGGCATTCAGTCTGATAAGAAAAAAAGAAGCGGTACGCTCACAATCCTTTGTTCCTCGCAGACTTATATTGAGTCATACACTAACATGTTTTTTGTTGTGCGCATGCTTTTAGATATGTATATGACGGCTCAGAGTCAGAGTAGACATCTTCGGTTTGGGAAGTTGGACGCACCAGCTGTGACACAACACATGCTCAGAGTTTCAATACTGAGTTTTTAGGAAAATAACAATAAGCAGGGTCCTAATTATTGCTGGGGCCCCGTGTTTTTATGCCTTAGACATTGCAAAACACATGTTTCGTTTTATAACAATAGTACTATACCGGTTATGTTGAATGGGTGGTCAGCCATCCATCAATTATTGCCTTGAATTTCGTTATCCATTTGTTCAATATTAGCATAAAAAGGAATCATCTATATTTTAGGTAGCTTAAATTTATTTCAATGCGTTGGGAACAAAGCTATAGGACTGGCAGTATACCATAAACTTAAAAACTATGAAACATTAAACAAGAATACCTCATGTGCAAAATGTAAAAAACTTCCACTTTACAGATGCTCATTCCAAATAACAAACGTAAGTACTTCCTTGCATGCAACAACAAAAACACCAGGATGTGCGAAAAGAAAAAAATATGCCATCTAAAGTAGCCATCATTTCATCTTTGGTTGTGGTTCGTTGAATCTTAGTGAAGATTATAGAAAAAGAAGGCTGATAGATAATACCAAAGTCTCCCCTCCCACTGTGAGATAACCAGGGATCATGTACAGTAAACCATAAACTTTTAAAGTTATGAAAACATTTATTCAAGAAACATGTGAAAACTTTTGGGACAGACTGACTTGTGCACAATGCAAAAATCTTCCAGGATATAAATTATCATGCCGAAGATGCGAACGTAAGCTTACATGCATTGCATGCAACAACAAAAACTCAAGGAGGTGCGAAAAGAAAAAATTATACCATATAAAGTAGCCACCATTTCAGCTTGGGTTGGGGTTTGTTGAATCTTGGACAAGATTATTGAAAAAAGATCACACATTCGAACAAAGAATGGGGTGAATAACAGTTGTGATTAAAAAAAACAAATGGCGGATTTAACATTCAGAGGTAAAGATGTAAATTAGTACCTTGATGTTGTTCAGAGTTTTAACAGGTGCGGTTTACTTGTCACAAAATCCAAAGAAGCTTGAGATGGGAGAGTATGTGACCCTCTGTGATATGTTCGCTGGATTAGTTAATAGGATTGTGATGTTAGTCATTCCCAGCAGACGGGTCTTCATCCATCGACGGGTTGAGGACTTCGCCTAGGTACAGATTCGAAGATGCAACCAAACATGCCCGTACGCAACCAAAACACTCTATTAGCTAAAATGAACAAAAAGGCGGGTGTAATGATAATCTCAAATGTATCAAATGAGGTAGCTCAGGCCTCGAAAAGAACACGGTAGCAAGAACGTTCTCATGAAAAAAGCAGCCCACCAGGTATAGCCTATCATTTATTATCACCCTAAATTTAAGACTACAGTCAGGGAAATCCAAAAGGTTGTTTGTTCAATGTCTACAACCTATATCTTTTCAGATTCTAACCTCAGATTTGCAACCTGATATACAGTAAAACTCAATCACGTTCTCTAATCAAGTATGAATGGAGGTATAGTTGCATTAAATAATTTTTTATACCTTTAAATCCTAGCTGTCATTGCAATCATCTATGTCTTTATGTTACAGGTTCCCCAAACAATCCTACAGTAAATTCATCTCTGTTAAACATGCTCCACAAATCTATATTTGGCACACCCCGCCAAGGCCGAATCACGAGGCATAACAAGATAAGCATCATCACAGCACATTGATGTCAACAATAGAGAATGTCTAAAATGCATTATATTAAAAACCAAGCGTTATGACGATACCAAACACAAGAGGGGTCTTGTATTAAGGTTAATCGCACACACAATACATAGACTTGAGAATAAAAATCCAAAATAAATGTCATCATAAAACAAAATAACCTAAGTATTAAAGTAAGAGACGAAGACTCCAGAAAAGAAGACTCCATAATGCAATTCCTAAGGTCTCTCTAGCCAAGCATCTTAACATCCTTAACTTTACTATGCTCACCTGAAAATGATACTTTAAAACGTCAACATAATGTTGGTGAGATTCATTGGTTTAAAGGAAAACACTTACACTTGCTGCGATTCAAACATTAGGACATTCAAGAATATTATACTCATATACAAATAACTAATCATCACATAAAGTACACGCTTAGATTAGCACTGGCATCAAACCAAGCTTACCTAAAAGAATCAACAACTTATACACATCATATGGGTAGGCGTACCCCTCCGATTCATAATCTCATCCAATTTTGGGTAGGCGTACCCCTCCGATCTATAAACTCATAACACATAAGTTATAATACCAAGTAATGTCCAAAACAACTAAAAACATTTATCACAGCTCTTAAAACATTTTAAAACACATTTAGTATCATTTTCACCCCAAGAAAAACAATTAAAATGGGCTAAGAAAACCAATTAGTAAGTCTATCGACTATTACCCAAATTGTATCATGCCCACTACTTGATCTTGAAAACTTAGTGATAAAATCCATGGTGATTCTATCCCATTTTCACTCAGGTATCTCAGGCTATTACAACAAACCCGAAGGTTTTTTACATTTCAGCCTTCACCTTTGAACAAGTCAGACAATTGCTAACATTGGTAGTTATATCCTTCTTTATACGTGGTCACCAATACATGTCTCCAAGGTTATAGTACGTCTTATCCGCTCCTGAATGTATAGAGTACCTTGTAGAATGCGCTTCATTCATAATCACAGTCCTTGTATCGCCTACTAATGGAACCTATATTCGGTCCATAAAGTATAAACCTCCATCTTCCTTCTTTTCCATTTGTTGGTCCATGTCACACAACATTTCTACTGGCGTGTTCTCTATCTTGGATGCTTCATGTTGAGCAACCAATATATTGTCCTTAACACTTGACTGAATAGTCATGGACATTGCTCTTACTCGTCTCGGTTTCACTCTTTCCTTCTTACTCAACGCATCAACCACTACATTTGCCTTTCCCGGATGGTAACGAATCTCGCAGTCGTAGTCACTAAACAACTTAATCCATATTCGTTGGCGCATATTCAACTCATTCGGGTCAAAAATATGCTGTAGACATTTATGATCCGTATATATAATAATTTTTGTCCCATATAAGTAATGCCTCTAAATCTTAAGAGCAAAAACCACTGCTCCCAACTCCAAATCATGTGTAGTATAGTTCTTCTCATGAATCTTCAGTTGACGCGATGCATATGCAAATACCTTGCCTCTTTGCATCAACACACAACCAAATCCTTGATTCATCGCGTCGCAATAAACTACAAAGTCTTCGGATCCTTCTAGCAATGACAATATTGGTGCATTACACAAATTATCCTTCAATGTCTGAAAAGCTTCCTCTTGTTCCTTGCCCCACTCATACTTCTGATTCTTCTAACTTAGTGAAGTAAGGGATTTAGCAACCTAAGAAAAATTTGCGCGAAACGTCGGTAGTAACCTGCCAATCCCAAGAATAACCGTATCTCGGATGGTGTCTTAGGTACCTTCCAATTCTTTACTGCTTCTATCTTATAGGGTCCACATGAATTCCATCACTATTAACTACGTGTCCGAGAAAATGAACTTCTTGTAGCCAGAATCCACACTTGGAAAACTTGGCAAACAACTTCTCCTTCTTAAACAGTTCCAACACTAACTTTAAATGAACCTTATGTTCCTCCTTAGACTTTGAGTAGATCAAGATATCATTAATAAACACAATGACGAACTTGTCTAAATACGGCTTGCACACCCGGTTTATCAAGTCCATAAAAACCGCTGGTGCATTAGTTAACCCAAAAGGCATAACCGTAAACTCAAAATGTCCATACCGCGTCCTAAAGTCAGTCTTCATAATATCTTCTTCATGCACTCTCAACTGATGATAACCAGATCAAAGATTTATCTTAGAGAAATAACGCGAGCCTTGCAATTGGTCGAACAAGTCGTCGATCCGGGGAAGTGGATATCGGTTCTTAACAGTTAGCTTGTTCAACTCTCAGTAGTCTATGCACATACGAAATGATATGTCCTTCTTCTTTACGAATAACATCGACGCTCCCCACGGAGAATGACTAGGTCGAATAAATCCCTTGTCCTGCAACTCTTGAAGTTGTTCAGATAACTCCTGCATTTCTGATGACGCTAGTCGATATGGAGACTTAGCAACAGGCGTCGCACTAGGAACTAAGTCTATGCGGAATCCTACTTGTCATTGAGGTGGAAATCCCGTTAAGTCCCCAGGAAACACCTCTTGGAAATCTCGTATAATTGATATGTTGCCTAACTTTGGTTCGTCCAATTTTTGTACCCTTCATTGATTTTAAACTTTGTGTGGTTCGCTCTAAGAGTACCTTATCATTTGCCAATGGTATCCTAATCACCTTATCATGAAAACTGTCTCAGCATTATGTCTAGACAACCAATCCATAACCACAATAACATCAAAACTTCCATGACCAAAAGGTATCAAGTCAATAGTGAACAGGGAATCTCCTAGTTCTAGTTTGCACCCATGGATAATCCTATCAGTTTCTACCTTCTTACCATTAGCCACTTCAAACACATAATCAGGTTTTAAAATACTAGGTTTCACATTTAAATAGGGCACGAATTCAGTAGAGATGAAACTAAAATCCGATCCAGATAATAGTACGGTAGCAACCGAACATCGAATCAAAGGCTACGAAATACATAAGGAATTTCACGGATGAAAAGAGACGCGGAGCAATTGTCATGAGAAGCCTTTAAAAGAAAGAATAGAATATATGTACCGATAGAAAACCACAAACGAGAGAATCAACAAGGCGTACCACGACAAAAGGAACACATAACGAATAAAATTACGTATCAAGATTGATAAATGAGAAGATAGGATTCTTATACTAATAATCGACTTTACTCGAAAGAACCAACTAAATACTGTTTTTATAAAAATCATTTTAAAATAATAAAGAAAGTCGTTTTAAATTATATATATATATATATATATATAGGCTCCGGTTCCGTTGAGAAGGTTTTTATTTTGAGAAGATTGAGAAATCTACTTTTTAGCAAATTGATTTATATTTTTTGATTTGATTCAATAAGTATAACATCAAATTTAATAGCTCAATCAAAGCTATAAATCATCAAATTTGATTCAGACAAATCAAATGCTTAAATCAGCGTTAGGCAGTGATTCTTAAATTTGTATAGAAGATTTAGTATTTTACTTATATTGCAAAAACGAGAGATTTTTTAACATTAATTCGAATTGTTTTACACATTTTGAATTATAATCAAATTAAAATGAGTTTTACGCTTGAAAACTTGAATCAAAGTTAAGAATATATCATTTTTGAAAACCTTCTCAATCTTCTCAAAATAAAAACTTTCTCAATCGATCCGGATTATATATATATATATATATATATATATATATATATATATAGTTAATATATATATAATCGTCTTAAATATAATCTTTGTAAAATTCATTTTAAACATGGTCGTCATAAAAAATCTAGAGACAGTTATTTAACAGTGTATCGCATCTTACCATTATGAATCATTTTAAACATACTTTTCATAATAAAATAATTTCTTATTATCCATTAAAAAACATTGTTTTGTATCTTATTTGTAAAGACCATTTTATACATATCTTATTTCTTAAATATCCATTTTTAAACATAGTATTGACATAACCTGCATCACATCGTTTTATAAAAATCATTGTAAACATAGTTTTCAATAAAAATAAAGAGACATTCACATAAAAGCGATGGATACGTATTCATGAAGATCATTTCAAAAATAGTTTTTTCCAACAATCATCAAGATATACCTTCAAAGGATTTTCATAAACTTCCGACATCATATAAAATATATTTACTCAAACAAAGGAAATTATAATTACTCAAAAGGGATTATAAAATACCGTTAGACTCTAACACAATTCTATTGTTTAAGGAAGTACATGGAACCATTATAGTCAGATAACAGTTGTAAGAACATGAAAGAGAAATTCATACGAAACATACGAACCAATAATGAAGGAACTGTAAAGGGACTATCCGTACTCACGATCAAAAGAACAACCATAAAAAATCGTCGGTACTAACATGTCGTAACATGTTACGAAAACCAAATGAATATATATAAAGAACGGAGTAATGATCCGCACTAATATGTTAGGAACAATTAGTGCTTAAAAGAAATTTTTGATACTCATACGAGTAATCAATTCAACGAAAGAACCAATGAAACGCACCAATATCTAAAGAAGCATATCCGAACAACCAATATTCATCAAGATGTCGAATAGGAAAAAATATGGACATCCAGTACTAACATGATACGTTCTAGGGGATGTACACTTAGGAGTTAGAATCCGAAACGAAAATATTGAGCAAATGAACAAACCCAACAATCATAATAGTAGCAATAACGAGTATCCGCAAGCGATAGATAGAAGGGAAACTTACTAACTTCATAACTATTCATAATACAACCGCACATAATGCAACATCGTACACTACATCTAACAAGCAAACACCGATCAATGCTATCATGGTCATAAGTCTACGTATGTGATGCCTTTATAATTATGTTGGCTAACCATAATTATAAGTGCAACCTTTCACATGTGTACTTACTTTCAAGACTACACATCTCAATGATAATCGCACTATTAACCAATTGCAACAATCTTAAACGGAAAACTATATATTACATATTTACTTAAAACCTTTTTAAATAAATGTACATAACTTAAAATAAAAATACTTACACTACTCATTAATTTTCCTCAACTAATATTATCATACACTAACTTAATAAATTATTATATCTCGACTTACTAAATAATCTCATCCTGAAATTAACGATACACGATACGCTAATTTCTCAAATGACATAATATTCAAACGTACTAAAATTTCAAAATCCCCATCAATACGAGATGAAATGATTAAATCATTCATTTCTACTATCTCAAACTCATTTAGTAACACATATACCATATAACATATAACACCAAAACGACTTACGCACATAAATCAAAACACATAAAGCTAGGCAAGTTAACTCTAACGGTTGAACTAACCTCGCTAAATCACGATTGTCACTGTATTCATTCATTCAAATACAATTATTGGTCAGGATAGGAGAGTGCAAAGTTACTATGGTCTGAAGCTGGCAGATATACCTGCAGCCGGCTCAGGTAAACACACATATAAACTCTTCCTCCATGAGGAATTACTACACCTATGTTCTAAATGTAGATATAATTGATTGATGCTAAAAAATCAACGAACATATCTAAAACAAAAAGGAACAATTTCAACTTTGAAGTACGCACATACCTGTGCCAGAAGGAGATTCGCAGGTATTCACATGACCAAATGGTAGCAAAACTGATTTTTTTTGGGAAAATATTAGACGTTTGGTCGAGTTTTTAGTACAAAAAATGAATATTTCACACAAACCACTCCTATCTTCGGAGCAGCCCATGTTCGTGCAGCTAAAAAAACCTAACGGGCAGCCTTAACCTTTGCATGTAATTTTACAAGGAAATGTTTCAAACATATCAGGTTAATTTAAACTATACTAGCTTTAAATGTCCCTTGATGATGATGTTCTTTACAAGCACAAATACTTTTTATGTAAGGTGTTCCTGCTACTTACCATAACCTTGGTCCTCCATCGTACCAATGCTCTAGCTGTCATGCAACCATGTGGTACAACGAAAGAAATGATAAGGCGAGAAGGGCTATAAATCCAACATCCTCCATTTGCTGTTAAGAAGGTAAAGTGCTACTCTCCAAATTCAATGAAACACCTCCACCATTAAATAAACTTCTTGACTATAATGACCCTACAACATCAAGGTTTAAAGATCAGATCAGAGTTGATGTGTGCTAAAACACACATCGTTTATACCCCGTAAAATACTATTAATTGGACTAAAAATACTAAAATATGGATATTTATCTTGCAAATATGTTTGTTTGGTATTTTTATGTCTTGCAGGTAAAAATGATTGAAAACGGAGCGAAAACGGGTAATTACGAATTCGTCGCGATCAAGAGTGCCTATTATTCAAAATCAAGACAAAGTCGTGAAAAGTCCCCGAGCATGCCATTGGAGAGAGCACGGGAAAACGAGTCTAACAGTGCCCTCAGATTTTATTGGGCCGGCCCGTAACCCATTTTATGGGTCGGACCAGCCCAAGCCCAAGTTAGGCCCAATATGCATGTCTAAGCCCAATTTAAAATCTGTTATTAAAATGAAGGTGATGACGCAGGGTGACGTCATGTCACGTGATATGAAATTAAATCAAGTTGAGCCATGTGACCAAGCACTAGCGATGGGAGGGCAAATCAAAGGAAGCCACGTGGCGCAAAAGATATATAACTCTCAAATTTTATCTCTCAATTCAAAATTTGCAAAGGAATTAATCATACGGACGATATATATGCGTAAGAATGAAGCAGCCTTCATGGCCACGTAGCACAAATACACCGGTTGGATCAATTTCTCCCATCTGCTATCCGAGGTTAAATTTTTTTTAGGCCAATGATTGGCTTATGATGAGGCGGTGATTAAAGGAAAGTTACAATTTCACCCCTTGGTCCTTATAAATACACACACGCCTCCCCTCTATATTTTATTCACTAGGAAAATTTAGTTTTTAGTTTTAGCTTTTTAGTTTCTTGCTTATTTCTTTTTAGTGATAGCTTATTTCGTTTTTCTGGCTTATTGTATCTAGCTTATTTCACAAACTTATTAAGATGATGTAATGAAGATGGTTTGAGCTTATTGGAAATAGTGTTGGCTTATTGTAATTGCTTATTGGTTCGATTATTTTCTTAGCGTGTTGGCTTATTAAATAAGCTGTATTCTCGAGCTTATTCCTTTAACTTATTCCTTTCAAATCTCTTTAGAAACTTTAGGATCATCTCCTATAAGCTTTCAAAAGCTTATTCGATTTTATTTTATAAGTTTTAAAGGATTTTGGTTGTAATAAGCTTGTTTAAGCTCGGGTCTAGCTTATTCTTATGCTTATTTCATTTCAGAATTGTTATAAGCTCTTATTTTCTGAATTAGTAAGCTTCTAAATAGCTTTTTAGATTTCACTTGAGCTTATATCATGTAGATCGAGTTTTCGTTAGCGTAAGTGCTTATATGTATTTAGGATTAAATCGTTTTTGAGCTTTTAGCTTAATTAGATTTATTGTTGCTGTTTTTGATTATTTAGTTTTGAGCTTATTTTAGCATTTGCTTATTAAGTAGTCTAAGTTTTAAATATCAAAATTGTCTTAGCTTATTAATGAGGTTTCGAGTTTTAATGCTTATCTTGTTTTTAGAAATGCTTATCTAGTAATATTAGTACTATTAGCTTATCCTCGTTTGCTTATTTGAAGTGTTTATTTGTTATTAGTCCCGTTTAGATTTACAAGAGCTCATTCGATTATTGTAGTTGTAATTTTAGTTTGGTTTTATCATCTTAAATACTTGCTAGTTGCTTATTTGAATAAGTTGCTCGTATAATTGTTTTCATAGCTTATTCTATAAATTTATACTTCGGCTTATTTCGTTTGATTTAGCTTATTGTAGTTAAAGTCTTCCTTAACTGGTTCTATTTCCATTCCCGTTTTGGGCCTTGTTTGGTTGATTCGGTAATTGGGCTTAGTTTGGTTTCATTGGGCTTTCATTTTGTATTAATGGACTTTCGTGTGGATCAGCAAGATGCGAATTGTAACAGAAATGGTGTTATTGCAAATTTGTCATATTGATATAATTGTTTTAGTTAACAGTTTTGTTTTGTGATTTGATTTTGGTACCAGTCAACTCACGAGGCGTGGAGCTTAAGAGTTTATTTAGCTAGACCGAATTTAACTATTTGTTTTAGCTAAATAAATCGGGTGGTTTTCGTTTAATTGCGGGTCTTCAATTCGGTTCTATTTTCTATCATTTTTCAATTAATTAGTGTAGCTTAGTATAAAAAATGTTTTGCTTAGCTTATTTTATCATTATGCGTAGCAAGTAGTTTAATTAGTGCTTGTTAAGTGAAATTGTGATTTGGGATTTAAGTATGGATTAGAAAAATGTTTAATTGATTAATAATTTCGGATTATTTAGATTTGTGGTTTAAATATTTTTAAGGGCAAAATATTTTTAAGGGCAAAATCCGGAAAAATAGTTAAACTACACATCTAGTAATTAATATCTTTTTAAGAGGTGTTTGTCAAAATAAGCCAACGTTGTGAGATAACTATCTTTTCTAAGAAAATTAATTCGTTAATGAAACCTTAATTCACACTTAATGAACTTTTCACATCACTTAGCAAGCATTTGCATCTTAATAATCTTTTAGATCATTTTAGCATAATTCTCGTAGTTTAATTGTTTAGTATTATTTTCTTAGTATTAAAAATAGTCTTAAAACCAAAAACATTTAAAGATAATCAAGCATTATTCTTCGAAAACATAATCGTGATTTGTTCAATTCAATCCTCGTTGGGACTTCGACTCCGGAAGATTGATTATTGTTTGTCCTCAAGCAATTTTCACATCCTACGGGAACTACTATACTCTACTATTACTCGACGAGCACGTTTCGTGCGGATCAAGAGTATACAACAATATGCTTTGTTTCACATCGTTTGGAGCCAACATAGACCATTAATATAGGGAGAGGACCATATACATTTAAAATAAACAACCAAAACTATCACCGAATCGGTTCCCTACTTCCGGTAGAAGGAGTTCAACCAAGGTATGCTCAGCTTTACTTGATTGACACATAAAATGAAATTAGGAATCGGATGTCGGCTTTTGTGGATAACGAAACAAGTGAAACAGTCGACGAAAACATAGTGGCGAGCCGGATTCAAATGTTGGATCGCTCAAGCGCAATTGCCAAGTCATTTTGAATGGAAAAAGAATGGTGTCATTCACATAGTTCAATTAACTTGGGGCTGAGGATACTAAGCAAGAGAAAAACAACTAGACAGCACAACGCACCCACTGTGTCTGAAGTGGCGGCTCTGATCATAAATGATTTTGGTGACGGTATTCCTTTAATTGTAAGCAAAAACCATACTAGCCCACAACGCATTTCAGAATTGCACCCCAGCTACATGGCGCTGCAATACCCTTTGTTATTTTTGTACGGAGAAGATGGATTCCATGAAAAGATAACTTATCACAGCAATGCAGGCGGCCGGAAAACAAAACATGGATATGTAACAATAAAAGAGTATTATGCTTATATAATTCAGCAATGACATAACCAGAGCACCACTTTGTTAAGAGGAGGGCAACTATTTCAACAATATTTGGTTGATGCCTACACAACTATTGATGAACAAAGGCTTGAATGGACAAGAAATAATCAAGACACGCTACGTGTGGATCTGTATCATAATCTATGGGATGCTGTTACGAGAGGTGATACAAGTGCGGCAGGTCTTGGGAAGAGAATAGTTTTGCCCAGGACTTTTACAGGCAGCCCAAGATACATGATGACAAAAACTCCAATGAGCGAGTGACTCTATGGCGAAACATATGAAAATCCAGACCTATTCATCACTTTCACTTCCAACCCAAAATGGACCGAAATGTTAGCTTATGTGCATTGCCAAAAATCACATGATCGTCCAGAAATAGGGACCCGAGTTTTTAAAATGTAGCTGACCGAGCTATTAGATGATCTTAAAAAAATAGATTTTGGAGACTGCTGCGCAGGCAATACACCTCAGATCTAGTCGCTCCTTCTCAATTATGTTGAACACTAACTAATAAGTTTATGTTATTTCCTTTTAGTCGTGTATGTAATAGAATTCCAAAAACGTGAGCTCCCCCGCGCACATATTCTCCTATGGCTAGAAGAATGTTGCAAGTGCAGGATGCCCGGTGAAATAGATGATATAA
This sequence comes from Tanacetum coccineum, assembly GCA_026074375.1. Taxonomy (NCBI): domain Eukaryota; kingdom Viridiplantae; phylum Streptophyta; class Magnoliopsida; order Asterales; family Asteraceae; genus Tanacetum; species Tanacetum coccineum. The sequence continues at coordinate 17,774 of BQNB010032028.1, forward strand.
TCTCCGCAGAGCTTCCATCTCTAATGCATGATCCAGACGGCGATAAAGTAGTTACTGAATATATGTTGCATGGACCTTACGGTAAAGATGCAACATACGCACCGTGTACTACTGAGGGAAAATGTTCAAAGCATTTTCCGAAATCGTTTTTGCCAGAAACAGTAATTAATGAAGATGGATACCCTATTTATCGTCGCAAGGATAATAAAGCGACTGCCATAAAAGGTAAATTTACTTACGACAACAAACATGTGGTCCCTTACAATCTATATCTCCTGCTAAAATTAATGCACACATTAACGTTAAATGGTGCAATAGATCAAAAGCGATTAAGTACTTATTCACGTACTTAAATAAAGGTCCAGATAGAGCAACTATTATTATACAAAGAACGTTAATGTCGGTGCTAATGGGGCGTTTGTACAGGTTTTGGAGGTGGACGAAATAAAAAACTTCCTAAATTGTCGGTTTCTGCCATCATGTGAGGCGGTGTGGCGTATTTTTTCGTTTGATATCCACTACTCCTACCCAACAGTCATGCAACTAAATTACCACTTACCAAATCAAAACGTAATAACATTGCGTGACTCCAAAAATTTACCGTCTTTGCTTGACAAGGAAGGTATCAATGTTACAGTGTTCACTGAGTGGTTTGAGTTAAACAAGCGAGATATGGAAGCCAGAAAACTTACTTACGCTGAAATACCACAACACTATGTATGGCACGCACAATAAAAAAATTGGAAGCCAAGGAAACAAAAAAATGCATATGCAAGATTGTTTATTCAACCCCCGCGTCCGGAGAACGATATTATCTTAGAATGCTATTCAACGTTGTCAAAGGAGCTCGATCTTTTGAAGCTATGATGACGGTTAACAAAAAACAATATGCAACGTTCAAAGCAGCATGTTATGCATATGGCCTGCTCAATGATGACAAGGAATGGCCACATGTTATATCAAAGGCAAGTTTTGGGGCATTGGGGCCACAACATCGCGACTTATTTGTTACAATTTTACTTTTATATGATGTAAGTAGACCACTAAAACTATGGAAAGAAAACTAGGTTGCTTTATCGGAAGATATCTTACATAAAAAGCATAAACTTTATAAATATCCTGACTTGCAGCTAACAGATGAAGAACTTAGGAACTATTGTTTGCTGGAAATCCAAGAACTGTTAAATAGGAATGTGAAGTCTTTAACTGAATGCCAAGATCTTCCACAACCAAATCCAAAGTTACTGACAAACCTATACAATCGTTTGATTAGAGAAGCGTTGGCCTTTGATATGAACAAGAGTAAGGTCAAACATGAACAACTTCATTCGTTGTTAAACCTCGAACAACGTTTAATCTATGAAGAGGTGATTGAATTTGTGCACAATCAAAGAGGGAAATTTTACTTCATTCATGGACCCAGAGGAACAGGGGAAAGATTTTATACAAGACTATAATCGCAAGATTAAGACCAGCATGAATGATTGTACTTGTTGTTGCATCTTTAGGTATGCCCTTTTATACGTATCTATTTACTGGTTTAATCTTCAAAAGATGTATTGCAGTGCTTATTACAATCACTAATTTAGTCATAACTAACTCAGTTTTCTAAATTATAATAGGCATTGCGTCGTTGCTCCTACCGGGAGACAGGAATGCTCATAGTAGATTTGTTATACCGCTAGAATTAATGGAGAATAGCACATGCAACATAAAACAGAACACACATTTAGCAGAACTAATGCAACAAGTTCACATGATTATTTGGGATGAGGCACCGATGACTCAAAGATACGTTTTTGAGGCATTAGACAAGACGTTGAGAGATATATTGGGGTACACAAGTCCTGAAAAAAGAAGCCGTATTTTTGGAGGTATGACGATGTTGCTGGGAGGTGACTTTAGACAGATTCTGCCAGTTATCCCAAAAGATAAAAGACTAGAGGTAGTTAAGGCTTGCATAAACCGATCAGAGTTGTGGAAATATTGCAAAATTTTCACACTTACATGCAGCATGAGAGGGAATGAGTATTCTAAAAATGGGGAAACTAATATTCGAAAACAAACTTTCAATAGATGGATTTTGGCTATTGGTGACGGCAAATTGCCAGCAAAAACAAAGGAAGGGGAGGATGAGCCGACCTGGATTGAGATACCAGAAGAATTCCTTATTAAATTATGGAATTCTCCCATTGAACAGATTGTCTCAGACACGTATCCCAATTTTACTACAAGGCAAACCATCGATGAGTATCTTAAAGAAAGATCAATTCTAACTCCCAGGAATGATGATGCGGATGCAATAAATGAGTATATGTTTTAAAAGTTAGAAGGTGCGCTCGTGACTTACAATAGTGCAGACGAAATCTGTAAGGCATCGATGGATACTCTAGACCAGCATCACCTATACCCCGTCGAGTTCTTAAATTCCTTAAATTTATAAGGGATGACCCCGCATGCCATATGCTTAAAAAAAGAACTCCCCATAATGCTCATACGGAATGTTAATCCAAGTTAGGGACTATGCAATGGCACTAGACTGATCATCATTGATCTTGGCTAATTTGTTATTCGCGCCAACATCCTTACTGGATCGCATATAGGGGACAACGTCCTCATACACAGAATCATGCTAACATCCACACAATCAAAATGGCCATTTGTATTGAAACGAAGACAGTTCCCAGTCAAACCATACTACGCGATGACCATTAACAAAAGCCAAGGATAATCACTTAATTATGTCGGTCTCTATTTACCAAATCCAGTCTTCAGTCATGGTCAGCTTTATGTGGCACTATCTAGAGTCACAAGCCCTGAGGGACTAAAAATCTTAATGATCGAAGACGAAGACAAGGACCTCACGCACTGCACCCGAAACACTGTTTTTAAGGAGACTTTCAACAACCTATCTTAAGATACCAACGTGCACTTTTGACACTAATTAGACATTACTTTCTTATACTTATTGTTTACTTTCTTCCAGAAAATTAACAAAGCCTGTTTCAGACCAACTATGCATGTTGTGCGATCTTTCTATGCACTACAATAATTAGTTTAAAGGCATTCTAAATCCTTACTTTGAACCATTAAAACCTAACAAGGCCTAACCTCTTTGCCAAACACCCAACAAAAAGACATCCAGTGACAATAATTGGCCCAATTAGAAAAAACCATACTCACAAAACATAAACATAAAAGGCAAACCCATTTCTAAAGGAATGAAGAACAACTTTATGAAATCTAATTAGAAGGCATACCTCTAAGAAAGAGCTTTAATTTTTTTTTGAAATCAAACACTGACCCCTCTCACCTTTGATTGAACCACACACACCATGTTAATCATTTTGTGATAATCTCCAAAAGAGGAGTTCGTTAGTTTGAACTGACGAGGGAAAAAGAAACAAATGAAATGAAATCGATTAGGGAGGGTGTAAGTGGGTGTTTGTTTTTTTAAACTCCTTATTTAGTGTAAGTTTTATATTAGTACTTAATTTGCTCCAAAACTTTATAAAGAATATACTATTTTTAAAACATGTAAAAACAGGATACCTTTATATAATATAATAAAATAATTATGTGATACAATAACGACTATCAGTTTTTTCTTATACATGTTTTGTAAAACGACAATACAAGCCTTGTTAAGCATTTCATTAAAGTGCCTAATCCGGGGATAGCGACTCATTTTAGGAAAAGAGGAATAAACAAACAAATAAAATAAAGACGAACAAAAAAATAGAAGCGGGTGTTTGTTTTCAAAACTTAATCACTAAAATATGCAACATCCAATGTACATCCTCATGATATGTTCTACTCAACACTTCTATGGCCACGCCACCAATGCAAACGCACCCCACAAGAACAAACCAACATTCATTAAGCCTAATATTACCCATACCACCTATACAAACACAAGCAAAACCTTAAAACGGTAATATTTGAAGACTTGAAAACAAAAAACTAAACATACGTCTAAGTACAACAAGACTGCTACAAAGCCTAAGCATACACACCCGACACGGAATTTATTCAACACAGTTTTAACACACTATACGCCGGGCACAACACATCCCACTTTGCGCCTTAGAAACCCACATTCCCCTTAAGCTTCACAATGAAAACCTATTTCTAACGAGGACGCAACCTCTCTTCATCTTTCGCCATTTAAATATGAACCAGAAGGTAAGTTTCTTCCCATAAATAGAATGTGCTAACATTCCAATGTCTACAACATAAGCTAAGTTTCATTGCAGAATCATTGTAGATGCAATTATTTGTACTATTCGTATTCGACACATTGCTTATCCACAAACATTACCATATTTTATAACCATTAACAAAAGCATTACAACATACGTTAATATTTAACCAATAATATTTGCGTAATATTGCGTTCTGTCACAATACAAGACCTTAACCACTATTGATAGCCGCAGATTCATCTACAGCCTTCTCATTTGAAATACAACAGATTGCTTACCTAACCCAGACTGCAATTTTGAAGTCTGTGAAAGTCAAATACAAACATAACTTACACTGCAAAACTCATAAATCGGCAAAAGCATTCCAAATGGGACTTGGATCGCCATATCTTTGGACACGGCAAACCAATCACACTTTAAAACCTTGCAAAACCCAAATCCAAACACCCCTTAACCTATACAAATCAGAAACCCGCAATGGCATCGGCAGCCTTCTCCATTTAAACTACAGCAGACACCCTACCTAACCCATACTGCAATTTGAAGTTTGTGAAAGCCAAATACAAGCATAGCTTACGCTGCAAAACTCATAAACCGGCAAAAGCATTCCAAGTGGGACTTGGATCGCCATATCTTTGGACACGAAAAACCATTCAAACTTTAGAAACTTGCAAAACCCAAATCTAAACACCCCTTAACCTGTACAAATCAAAAACCCGCAACGCCAGTTCAAATGGAACTTGAACTCCAAACACACCATTAACAGCTTAGGCTAAAAAGATGGTGTGGGATTCGCTTTGTGATACTTCTGGGTGGTGCATAGGCCACGCAGGCCCACACAAGTACCATCATAGGTACCCATTAACATGCTATGAATCATTTAATCCAGCGTGTAAACGCAAAACAAAAGCATTATCTATAGAGTTTTGAAATGGACCTGACTAATAAAAAACACTACCAAACACAACCTTAATATCTAACATCATATTACAAAGCATAACAGAACAAAATCTCCATCATATTGCTTTCCAACTTTTCAATCCACATAAATAATCAACAATTTAGTATATTAATAATTCAGAATTACAATAATAGTAAACTATTTATATAATGACAGATCATTTCGCTGACATATTACACGATAATGATGCTTTGAGAACAAACATTATTTATGTAACATCGGGTAATCACTCATACGTTTTTTCGACAACAAAAAAAAACAAAATCATGAAAAACACAAAACCCAATACCATTCTATATAAAGCATGAACAACTCAAAACATAATACCAAAATATATATCTTCATTTAGTTAACGACATTAAAATATTACATCAGGTCTTAACTTCATAACAACTTGAAACCATAATCTTAGATTCACAACAAAGAAAAGAAACTACATCAAACCACATCCACATAACATTAATATTTCTTACAACCTAAAAGATCAGAACAGAAAACCTACCACATTCAACATTAACAACCCAAAAACCTTATGATCAACCATAAACAGGACAAAAGCAACAAAATACCAGGACCTATGAAACCCTACTCCTTTTCTTTTATGTCAGCCACATAACTATCCTTCGGACCTATCTCAACATGAGTCGCAGCCAATAGTTGTTCCAAAACCTCAAGCTTGGCAGAATCCCTAGCAACGATGTCTCTCATGTGATCCAAACACCTCACAACATCCCCCCACTCTCCCAATGCTTATAGCTCCGCTATCAACATCTGATTCTTACTGAGGCTCATCTTAAGGCCAACATAACGATCACGAATAAACCCTGCAAAAGCTTCTTCTTTAGTGCGTGCTTAAACAAACCACACCTTCATACGATTCTGCAGGCGAGAAGAATCAACAACCTTCGTTAACTGATCCAATATTTCAAAAGTATCCATAAAATAAAATATTAAGCAGAGACTTTATATGTAAATATGAGAAGATACAACACAAGTGAATATAAATAAGCAAAGTAAATTTCCTTTGGTCTTGGAAGTAGAAACTCATAAGATATGATTGCAAATAGGAGATTATGAGACTCAAGTTCATTAATACCTGCATAATGAGTTATAGCGGGGTTTTAAAGATAGATATGATATTTTACTAATGGGCCAAGAATTTTGTAACTTCTTTAGTTTTACTTAATAAACCATTGAGGGTCCAAGTTAGAATGTAACTAAAATTACATTTATGCTAACATGAATAGAAGCCAATGTGGCTAACAAGTATGCATTAACAAGTATACAAATTGACCCATGACCAAATTGACCCATAACCTAAAACACCAACTGCAAGTACCAACCATTCGTCTTGCAAACCAAAATAGAAAAACTTTGTACACAATAAAGACAACTTAAACTATATCATTGCAGTTTGAGGCTATTTTTGAATCTTTGCAGTTACCCTACAACATGATGTAATACCAGAATTAGCACAACCAATGTCTATTATCACAAAAAAATGACTACCATATAAATACAACTAACCAACCTACAAAGAAAAAGCAATATGATAACAAACGCCGTCTCCCTATTTTAACCCGTAAATAGATACACTCCGATCACTTTAACTGCAATCTAACCCAAAAATCTAGGCCCAGGATCTCCACTCTGAAACTATGTACAAACTGCATCAAAATACTCTCTAAAAACTCTTTTATACTATCCATGACATCTTTACTACCAAAGCTTCAATAAATATATAGATTCTCAGCCATATACTAACCCAAAAGTGAACAAGTTTAAAATGAATAAACTGTAGATAATTCTACCTAGAACACAGTCGAGTCTATACTAACTGCGCATATTTGCAAAACAAACAAAAACATCAAAAACACAAAATAGAATACGATAATATAAGTCTTAATTTCATTATCATCAAGAAAATGTTACATATGATCTTAACTTCATTATAACTTGAAAACAAAAGCTTGCATTAGCAGGAAACAAAACAAACTACATCCCCATACCAAACTACACCCACCATCAACAAAACAAAAGCTTCCCTATCAAACCCAAAGGCTTAACTCCATGATATCCACGTGGCCTTCCTTCCTGCGGATAGCATCCTCGGTTTGAATGATCTGGTTTGTCAAAGCTTTAAGCTTATTGTTTTCCATCTGCTAACTTTCCCTCATACACTCCAAGCTATTATTACCCATCAAACTACGTGCCTTATGCATCTCCTAAATCATAACATGCAGCTTATCCAACAACTCCTAACATGATTAGCTTGATCACGGAGCATGTTCGCAAAAGCTTTCTCTTCAGCAATTTGTTGTGAGAAAAAAAACTCACGAACTTGGGAACCTCAGCCTCACCGCTTAAATCCATGAGCTCATTCAGAGCATGCCTAGAGATACAACTTGAAGAACAAGAATGAGCCATTTAACTAAATGTGAAGAAAAAACTTTAAGTCTGGGGTTAGGGTTGAGAAGTTGTTGTGTAATGGTGAGATTAGGTAATGGGTGGAATATAAATAAGTATACACAAGTGTGGTTTATGGTGGAAACACCACCAGAGAGCCATCATTGCAAGAAACTCAAGAGCTGGCCTAATATGCAAAGACAATCAAATCGATATAACTCATAACAAATATTATTTTCTCCAAGACACAAATTAAACCCTTTCAAATTTAATTTTTTATCATAAAAGGACCCTAAACTACACAATACATTACAATAGTGGAATAGGGGTGAACATCGGGTCTAAAGCATACCATCCTGGGAAGGAAGGCCCAAACCAAGAACGGTTTACAACAAACCCACCAACCGATGCACAAACCCAATAAGGCATAACACACATTACGTCCGAAAGACAAAATTTAACAAATTACATAATTATTGTTGTTCTTCGTTTCAATTTTTATAGAACCCTGTTTTTTACTAAAACTTACCTTGAAAAAACCGTACGCACTTAACGTTGCTTAAACTCATAGTTGGTCTAAAGGTGAATTATGATTATAAAAAATTTATATAAGAAAATGAGTAATTTTTAATCAAAAAACAAAGCCGGTGCAACATACGGGACAAAGCCGATCCAACGCACGCGTCTTAATGCCCCACATATTCATTACGTGATATAACTTGATAAAAAATCTTAAACCACGTTTAGTCAATTTGCAATCGTATCAACTAAAATACAAAAAACAAAATGGATACAACCTTTATTTATATAAAATATAGAAGACAAACGTTTATATTCTGTGTAGTAACAACATGTCGTTCTAACTAACATGTTTTCTATTACATTCATAAACAGATTCATCCGATTAAAACTAATTTTCAAAGAACCGTAGGCGTTCAACCTTCCGTTAACTCAACTTAAATTTCAAATTATTTTATACCTACTTAACTAACCATTACGCGCCACTTTTCAAATACATGCACCGGCGCATTTCACACCCCTAACGTAACAACACATTACGCACACAACTACTACGTATAACCCGTGTGCAACGCACGAGTCTGAATGCCTCGTCACTTTAAATTTTCACTCATAATATTTTTCTTAATTTATGATGAATTAAAAAGAAAGGAAGCATAAGTATTTGCCTATTTTTTACGTACCTAAAATTGTTTATTTTTCCACTATTATTTCCAACTCAGGAATATAAAAATGTTATGTCTTCTCTCATTTTCTTCATAGTTTTGAGAACAAAACAAATTTAATCCATTCTTCTTCACTTCACTCTCCATTTTTCTATACATTTTATTTTCTTTCCTCGTGAAACTCAAAAACAGAGTGTTAGGGAGTTAGGGTGCGCTTTGGTTGTGGGTTTGTACTGAGAATGATAAGTAATGCTTATTTTGTAATGCCAGAAGATTATTCGCGTATAGTAGCGATAATTTATACTAGCATTAATTTGTGTATGCAATTGATATTATGTATGGGTGTTGTTGAGTAAGTGATATTGAATAAAGTTAATGGTTTAATAATTAAGTCTGTAAATATTTAATAAATTACATTGTCTTTTATAAGTAAGAATATTTTATTCTAACAGCTTTGTTCATTTTTAAAATTTTTAAGTTTTAAAGAATATTTGTAAACTATTTAAAAAAGTTTTTAATTTGGGTTGAAACTCACAAAATAAAGGTTTGGTTACACAAACAAACTAAATGGTTATTTGCTTATTAGGGTTTGCTTTAAGATTTGGGAAAAAAACAGAAAGGATATGTTTGTTACAAGACTGTTTTTATGGTGATTATTATCAATGTTTTTACGGTGATTATTATCAATGTTTGTACGTCAACGTCACGTTATCATTTTTCACATCACAACTATCACCACCTAAAACCTTTTATGGTCATCATTCACCATCATTAAAAATATCCACTTTATACGAGCATACCTCATAAAATCCTTTACACGCATCCACAAACAAAATAAAATAAAATAAAGGTGACGATGGTCATCACTGTGTGCAAAAAATAGAGTTGATGCACTACAAGAAAATAAACCAATAGTGACACACAAAATTGTCACTAAATCAACCTTTAAATGACATTTTTCAAAAAAGTGTGAATAGAAGCTTAAAATATTGAGATTTAATGACACTTTAATGTAAAAAATGTGTTTAAAAAAATGCATTATCAAACTTTTTTAGCCTGTCAATATCAATAGACTTTTACATACTGCACTTCTATTTACACTTTTAAGTGTAAAAGAAGCACATAAAAGTTTAATAACATTTTTTTATACTTTTGTTGACTTCCCTTTTAGTGACACTTTTTTAACTTTCTGTGACACCTTTTTAAGTGTCACTAAAAGAACATATTTTTGTAGCGATAGAGTCTCTTTAGGGTATGGTACGTGATAAGGGGTGTGCTTCACCCCATAAAAACCCGCCTAAGTGATTGAGTTAGAAACAACGTCTTAAATCTCTAAATAGTACAATACATTTATTAAATACTCAATAACTAGGTGTGTTTTAAAATAAGATTTAGGTTCATTTGGATACAAAAGTTTTATTGGATACCGTAGGACTCATCCCCACCCTCCATCTCCATCTCATCCAATGGATGAGATTAATTTTCTAATTTACACTAAAAGGGTATTTTTGTCTAATATATATACTTATTTTCTAATAAACTTCTCATTCAATCACACACACACCTGTGTGTTTTCCTTCATCAAATTATTTTCTCTCTTTATACCATTAACACAAAAACACAAACAACACAAATAGATCTAGATTCGAACGATCATTACAAACAACACAAAATCATGTTCTTCAATTCATCAATCGATCATCTTATCATCTCGTTCTTCAATTTGTTAACATCAGGTTTATATTCTTCTCGTTATATTCATCCAATCTGATTTTTTTATAATTTCTTTTAGCTAATTCAAGTGAATAAGCTTATGAATTAGAGGAGAGGAAAGCTTACTGAATAAGCGTATGAATTAGAGAGAGTTATGTGAATAAGCTTATAAATTAAAGGAGAGTTATGAATAAGCTTATGAATTATTGTGATTTGATTTTATTGTGCTGAATTATAAGCTAACTTATTAGCTTATTTTTATCAGATCTGGTCATTTTATCCTTTTTATCTGATTCATGTAAATAAGCTTATTTATTAGAAGAGAATAGAGTTATATGAATAAGCTTATGAATTAGATGAAAGTTAGTATGAATAGGTTGTATTATTAGGTAGTTTTATGATCTGAATAACTTATTATTTAGCATTTGATTGAATTAAGTTATTGATATAAGCCGAATTAAGATGGTTTTAGCTAATTAGTTAGTAATAAGCAGTTTTGAGTTGATATGAAATATATCATATATGATATTAGCTTGGGTTAATGTGTTTATAACTGAGGTTATTTTGTTTGATATATCATATGTGATATCACATGTGATATTTCATTTTGTCGGATTTATTATATGTGATATCACATATGATATCATATAGTTTGTTTTATTGGATATATCATATGTGATATCTTATGTGTTTTTTGTTTTTTTGTCATGAAACAACTTATTTATATTTTCATTTTCATGAAACTGATTGAAAAACATTTTGAAGAACAGGAATGCATGTTCATTATGTGGAAGTTTTGATTACAACAAAAGGAGCTAAGGTTTAAAGATCAAGAACAAGTCGTGGTTCAACAAGAAGTTGTGATTCAAGAAGTTGTTTAAGAAAAAGAAGATTTGGTTCAAGAAGAAGACTTGGCTAAAGAAGAAGAAGAGTTGTTTCAAAATTAAGAAGGCTTTGGTTCAATGATAAATTCATCAAACTGATTGATTTTTTTACATGTGATATGCAAAGAAATCATATATGATTTTACATTATTTTTCTTTTCATAACAATTATCATATGTGATATTTGAAAGTAATCTGTTTAATGTTTAATTTTTATATGGACAACTGTTAGAAATTCTCTTTTACTTGATTTTGGTTGATTTGGATCTTACATGAATGTGAATCTATTATATATCAGATGTGATATTTGTATTTTATAAGTTAGTAGCAAACTATCATATGTGATTTCTTTCAAAAATCACATATGATTTAACATGATCATCACTAATTTATCAAACCATCATACTTGATGTTTAAAAAATGATAACATGTTTTCTATTCTAATGCTTTTATTTACAAGTGATTATGAATGTGTGCAATAAAACTTAAACAAAATAGACATAATATCGAAAATCACATCCGTAAATGTTTCGCCATTTTCATTTCAGCATAAAATATCATGACATAATACCAAGAAAGTTAAACTATTTTAGTAAGACATTGTACCAGTTTTCAATGGTTTACAAAATCGTTCGTAGACGTCAAAACTCCATGGAGATTACAAGAAAAAACGGAGAATACATTTTGAACGTGAAATAAAAATTCATGAGCTTCTTGATTGAGCTTCTTGGGCCTTTGGATGCTTGTGATGTTCAAGATGCCTTGAAAACAGCATTCTCTACACAAATAAGAAGATTTGATTCAATTTTCAAGTACATAATCATATATGATATATTATAATGGTAAAGAACTTAACTTTCAAGCAGATTATCATATTTGATATTATACACACAACTAACTTTTCAAACAATAATATCAACAAAATCTCCATAAACAGTTGAAACCTAACTTATATCATATATGATATAGTATATAAGTTTTTGCAATTTTTTCAGGCAACTTATCATATATGATTTTTCACTAACACGTCATCATCAACATATTTTCTTCATAAACATCAATATACTCGATCTAAAGCTTACTTATCACTATAACATCACTAAATATCAAAACATCATCAAAATATCTTCATTATAAACTGTATAAACACAATAACTTGAACAAAAATCACAATATGTTTATCACAAACAATATAAATAGTAGGCTTCACCATTTATGCATAAATGACATTAAAATATGCAAATAAAGTGTTTTACACCTGAATTAGTGATGTTAAGCTTGTATTTCAGCTTTTTTTACTCGAAGCTTCATCTATAAGCTTAATCGTTAAGATTTGTTCTTCAACAGCATCATCGACATCTTATTCTTCCATTATTTGATGCGATTTATGAATGATTATTGATGATGTCTGTGTTTTAGTGTGTGTTTTTTTATCGGTGCAAAAAGTATGTGTTGTGTGTGTTTTTAGTGTGTATTTTGAAGAGAGAAAAAAGTAGATCTGAGAATGGGATGAGATGTAATGATTGAGGAGTAGTAGGTGTGAGATAAAATGACTGAGATGCCCCTCTGATTTTTTATGAATTTTCTTTTTTTTAATTAATAAAAGTGTATTTAATCTCACCCCTTGATTGTTTTTAGATAGATGGCTAAGATGTGTTCCCCAAGCAAAGAATGGTTTTCAATATAACACCCCTCTTATTATTATTATTATTATTATTATTATTTAATAGAAACTTCATTAGAATAAAAAGATTACAACAAATTGGAGGGGAACTGAGATACTATCTGGGCCCTCACTCCTTTGTCAATAGTGAAACTAATCCTATTAAAAATATGAATAGCCGCACGTGCCCCGATGTCTTGAGCCATGGAGAACTTTTGGATCCGCTTTAGCAATGTAACAGCGTCTGCCTCTAATTCCTCAAAAGTGGAGAAAGAAAAAGGAAGAAACCCATATCCAATAGCTGCATACTTAGCCATATACTTACCGCGTTTACGCTGTGTAGCATCAATCACGGCCCGACCGGGTACGAAATCAACCATCCCGGTTTGCGTCAAAGGTGAAGATCCAGTCAGATCCCCACACACATCAAGTCCTCCATCCAACGAGTAAAGTAACATATCTGCTGGATGTAACGGTTTGTCACGCCTTCCATCCAACCCAATATCAACTTCCTTACCAGCTGACGTCAAAACTCAAAAGATTTACAAAATATTAGTGGGAAGCCGATATACTATCTGGGCCCCCACTCCTTTAGCTACAGCAAAACCAATTCTATTAAATATATGGTTATCTTTATTAAGAAACTCAAGAGATTTAGAGTGTTGGGTACCCTCGTGTCGTTGGCAAAAATTATCAAAAAGTAGTGTCACGTCAGCAAAAACCACAACGGCACCAGAAATCATTTGGCACCATATTTTGGCAGGTATCTCTTAGCACCAGAAAATGTGGTGCCGTTGGACTTAATTTTTTTCATTTATATAAAACACATTACATTAATAAAAATAAAAAGTTACATAGAAATAAAAAACATAGTATGCAAACAAGAAATAAACACTATGAGAAACTAATAATGTCAACTTATATAACAATAAGGTTTAAAAAAATTAAAAAATAAATAAAAAATTTTAGTCGTCTTCTTCCCTATGTCTAGCCCTGCGTCTTCTTCCCACCATTAACAAAAAACTTTCAAACACAAACACAAAAACACAAACTCACACACATAAACACACAACAAACACAAAAAAACAAAAAAAAATAAAAAAAACCAACCGCGTTGGTTGGTAAATACGAAGCGAGCTCGAATGGCGCGAGTTGCGGTGTCGTGCGCCTTTGTCTTGGTTTTGCTGGTTCTTTGGCGCCAACCCACCAGCCATGCGTACCGATCGCTCTTACAACAAATTAGAGGGAAGCTGGGGTACCATCTGGGCCCCCACTCCTTTAGCAATAGCGAAACTAATCCTATTAAAAATATGAACATCAGCACGTGCGATTATTATTATTACTCCCCTCGTCTCAAAATTATTGTCCCCTATTGACTTTTCAAGTCTTTTTCTTTCAACTTTGACCTTAAATATTTTTGTTTGTGTTATATAATACTTAATGAAAAATATATGAATCAATTGGTTTTTAAATGTATTTTCATAGTTATGATTTTCATCAAGTATTATATAACACAAACACAAATATTTAAGGTCAAAATCAAAAGAAAAAGACTTGAAAGGTCAATAGGGGACAATAATTTTGAGACGGAAGGAGTATTATTATCAAATTAAATTAATCGTAATATCAAAAATTGTATATGTGCACGAGATTATAAATATCATGTTATAGTATGCAACTAAATAGAGATTATTCAAGGTTTATCAAAACTGCAGTTACACGGGGTTATAAAGTAGTAACTCATGATAAGTATTTGATTTAAGTTCATTTGGATACCAAACATTTTGTGGATACCAGGGGACTCATCCCTACCCTCCATCTTCATCTCATCCAATGGATGAGATTAAATTGTCTATTTACACTAGAGGGGTATTTTGTATTATATATAAACTTATTTTTCTATTACCAGCTCATTTGATACACACACATACTTGCACTTTTTTTTTTCTCTCTACACCGATCCACAACTAATCGATCCATCAACACAAACAACTAATCGATCGATCTTTAATCGATTAAATTATTTTAAATCGATTATCTCCTTCTTCAGTTGATTAACATCAGGTTCAGATCTGTTTTTATTTTAGCTTATTTGATGTGATTAAGCTTACTAATTTATGAGCTTATAATTCAGCTTATTTTGAACGAATTATCGGAATTAATTATTGCTAGTGATAAGCTAACTTATTAGGTGATTTATATAAATAAGTTTATTAATCATCATCATCTGTATTTATTTTGTTGAGTTATAAGCTAGCTTATTAGCTTATTTTGATGAATTATAAGCTATCTTATTAGCTTATTTATGTTGCTAGTGTTAATAAGTTTTATTATTAGCTATTTTTATGTTCTGAATAAGCTCTATTAGATTAATGTATTGATATAAGCTGAATTAAGATGTATTTAGCCTATCAGTTAGAAATAAGCTGTTGTAAGTAGCTTTTGGTTAATGTGTTTGATATATCATATATGATATATTTCGTACGTATATCATATATGATATTGTTTTTTCATATGTATATGGCATATGATTATCATATATGATATTTCATTTTTTCCAGGTGACTGTTTATTTATTTTTTATTTTTTTTCCAGAGATTGAAAGGTGCGTATTAAAGGAGGGAAAGAGAAAGCGATTAAAAATGGTACGAGGAACAAGAATTCATGTTCATTGTGTTGAGGTACTAATCATAACAAAAGGACGTGCACGGGTATGTTTAAGGATCAAGATGAAGTTGTCGTGGCCCAAGATGAAGTTGTTCAAGAAAAAGTAGATTTGATTAAAAACGAAGAAGAATTGATTTAAAAAGAAGAATAGTAGTTTCAATAATAAGAAGGTTTTGATTTAATCATGAATTCAGCAGACTTTTTGTTTTTGTGTCTTTTGGTTATGAATAAGTGTTTATCATATATGATATCCTAGGTATATCATATGTGATTTTACATTAGGTTACTTTCTATTTGAGTTATCATATATGATATTGTTAAAAGTACTCTTTTGATTATGAATAAGTGTTGGATCTTTATTTGTTACGTAATTTTACCTTTTATATATCATATATGATGACCTGATTCATCACAATCGATTTTACATTATTTCTTTTTTGTTTTGACTAATCACATTTGATTTTGTATTTTACAAGTTTGAATCATACCATCATATATGATTTCTGAAAGAAATCATATATGATATAACATCAAGTTCAACATTTTTTATCTACCATCATTTTTGTATTGAAACAATCTACAATATTTTCTCCTACTGTAAAATTCAAAAAAAAACACGAGTGATGATATTCGAATCACACCATTGGGCTATGAAGACCACATCATCAGCATAAAAGAGATGTCGTAGCATTACATAGTTAAAGATTGATCAACGGATCCCCAAAATGTGATACACACTATGGTACCACCAGTACATACTACAAGTACTTAAAAATGAAAACTAGTAAATATTGTCTACATTCAAAGGTAACTGCATTAGATGGCACTGTCAAATCTTTTATGAATCTTAAGCTTTTTTTCCTTTTTACGACTGCATCCCTTATGAGATTCTGCTTCGCTTGTTTGTCTGTGTGCTTCTTTGCAAAGGCATGTGCCTCGTCGCTCATCTTATTTATGTGGATGTTTATGCCATGTGTCAGGATCTTTGTTGCAAACCTCAGTCTCATCTTGTGTATTTTCATTTATTGTCCATTTCTTGTGTAAAATGCATTGAAAATAACTTTCTCTACACAAATAAAAAGATTTGATTTTAGTGTTAAGTACATCATCATATATGATATATTATAGTGTTATAGAAGTTGACATTCAAGTAGATTATCATATATGATATTTTATACACAAGTAAATTTTATTTACTCACCAGGAGATGACATACTTGCTTGTATTTTAGTTTCAAGCACATTATCATATATGATATATTTTAGTGTTAAAGAAGTTGACTTTCAAGCAGATTATCATATATAATATTATATACAAAACTAACTTTTTACTACTCACCAGGAAATCAGAAACTAATTGTATTTTATTTTCAAGCACATTATCATATATGATATAGTATAAATGCTTACAACCTAGCTTATATCATATATGATATAGTATAAATGCTTACAACCTAGCTTATATCATATATGATATAGTAAGTTTTTACAGTTTTTTCAAGCAGCTTATTATATATGATTTTTCACTAACAGGTCATATTATATCTGTTCAACGTAGATTAAGCCATAAAACCTGATAATTCATAAAAATAAGCTAATAAGTTAGCTTATAATTCAGCATAATAAATTCAGATGATGATAACCCATAAGCTTATTTACATCAATCACTTAATAAGTTAGCTTATCATTCAACACGATAAATTCACATAATTCATAAAATAAGCTGAATTTATCAGATGATGATAAATTTATATGCTTAATCACATCAAATAAGCTAAAAAAAGGATAAATTTAAAAGCTAAAAAAAGCGATCATCTTATTCACATCAAAACTAAATTAATAGATAAATTCACATCAAATAAGCTAAAAAATGATAAGCTGAATTATAAGCTTATTCACATCAAATAAGCTAAAAAAAAAACAGATCGGATGAATTTTACCTGATGTTAATGAACTGAAGAAGGAGATGATCGATTTACGAAGGAGATAATCGATCGATTAGATGTTCGTGATGATAGATTCAGATCCGATGTGTTTGTGTATGTTTTTAGTGTATGTTAGGTGAGAGAGAGAGAATGATAGATCTAAAAAAGACAGGGTGTGAGTGATTGGAGGTGTGGTTGGTGTGGGACGTGAAATGACCACAACACCCCTCCGCTTTTTTTATTAATTTTCTTTTTTTGTTTAATAAGTGGGTTTTAATCTCAGCCATAGATGAGTTTTAGATGGATGGCTGAGATATGTCCCCCAGTATCTAACAAAAGGATGGTTTCCAATATAACCTCCCTCTAAGTATTTACAGTATTGTTTATCTCTTTAACATTCCAGTAAAGATATTCAAGACAAAAAAATAAATTAAATAATTAATATTCATAATTATATTTAATAAAGAAAATGCTAAAAGGAAATAATTTAAAGAAATAAAGTTGAATTTTTCTTTCTAAAAAAGTATTTCTTTTTTTCTTATTGAAAAACAAGTGTTAATACCTGTGCACGCACGATGTTTAGATATTAAATTTTAGTTAAATGTTAATTTTGCAAGTGTTGTTATTTTTGTATTTGAATATTGAAGGTCTTATTTACCATTATGTCAGTAATTGTGAATGTGAGTTTCTCTTAATTTAAACAATTGTAACAATTATAATAAATGTTTATTACCATATTAAACCAAGAAATCTAATCTTCATGTTTGTCAATTACATTGTTGTGTTTATAATAATTTAGCCGTATTTAATATTAGAACATATGTACGTATGTGATAAACTTGTAAAATGGAATAACAATGAGTTTTTATTGAACGCATATAGTAAAAATAATTTTTTTCGGATATTCTTACTTAAACTCATAAAGAGAAAAAAAATGAGTTGTTCGTATACGTACAATATCGTCTATTTATTTATTTACACATTAATCCGTACTTTCATTTTGATATTAATAATCTTATATATATGTTTTATTTTTTAAACAACATATATGTTTTTTAAAATATAAAGTCTAAGAGTACAAAGTCTAAAGGGTTATTTATTTATTTTTTGAAGTTATTAAAAAACTTGAATGGCCAAAACACATATTAGTACTCTGAACTTAGCAAAGTAGATCATCTAGTACCCTGAACTTTTAAGGGTGCAAAATAGTACCCTGAACTTGACAAAATGAAATTTCTACTACCCTATACTTTTTTTCTTTTTAAAAATTATTTTAGTAGAGTATTTTGTAATAAATAATTTATAATAAAACTTTTAGCTAGGCAAATATATTTTTTTCTTAAATTTAATTATTTTTTATCTTTTAAAAATTAATATAGTATTTTAGTTGATTATTTAGAATAAAAAGATTGTATACGTAGCATTGATTTCTAAAATATTTTTAGCGCACTACTTTTAATATATCGTCATAGTATATTATTAAATGTTTGTTTCAAATAATTTTTAGATCAACTTATAACTAACTATATAGGAATTTTATAATTTTCAATTTAAATATGCATATAAAGAACTAAATAGTCAAATTGTTATTGTTTCAAAATTATTTGAAATGAACACTTCAGTATATAATACGAAAATTTATGTATGGAACAATACTTTATAGAAAGTGAATTACTGCACTACTTTTGATACATAGATATTTGTATTATATACTTAAATGTTCGTTTTAAATAATTTCAAGACAATAACAATTTTGACTATTTATTTCTTCATATGCATATATAAATTAAAAATTACAAAAACTCCTATAAAGTTAGTTATAAGTTGATCTAAAAATTATTTGAAACAAAATTTAATAATATAATATGAAGATATATTAAAAGTAGCGCGCTAGAAATATTTTAAAAATCAATGCTACATATACATTCTTTTTATTTTAAATAATCAATTAAAATGCTATATTAATTTTAAAAAAATAAAAAATAATTAAATTTTAGGAAAAAAATATATCTGCCTAGCTAAAAGTTTTACTATAAAATATTTATTATAAAATATTATAATAAAATGATTTTTAGAAAGAAAAAAATAATTACTTATTGAGTTTATTAGTATAGGGTAGTAGAAATTCCATTTTGTCAAGTTCAGAGTATCATTCTGCATCCTTAAAAGTTCAGGGTACTAAATGATCCACTTTGCCAAGTTCAGGGTACTAATATGTGTTTTGACGCTTATAAATTTATATTTAACTCCATATTGTATATTTAAAATTTAACCACTAAAATTTTATTAATTACCTCATTTTTTTTAAGTTTTTGTTTTCACAAATTTAACACATATATTTTTAAGTGTTTTTTCTCCACCAAATCCTTTCACCAAAATTTTCATTTTGATCAAAGTGGATTCAATTTTGACTTTTTTAAACAATCAGGTCTCGCGGTTTTGCCTACGTGTCAAAATCAAGCGTTCTGTTTGATCCAATTTATTTTCTGTAAGATCAAATCTCTTAAAAAAATTCAAAATGTTATAATTCTTTTATTATATAAAAGATTCAATTTGATATTATGCCTTCCAAATAGGTATAGGAATAGTTGAAACAAAATGAACAGTGACGTCTCTAACTTTACAAAGGCCCTGTGTGGAATTCAGTATAATAACAAAAACATGGCCTAAAATGGTATGTAAATAATATTTTAAAGAGATAAAATGAGAAATAATCATTTTTAAAGTACTTCAGCAAGCATTTTTAATGCCACTTTTTAAATCAAGTACTTGTAGTCATTTTTTTATCTAATATATATACATATTATATACAATATTTTAGGCTCTTATAATTTGAAGGCTCTATACGACAGCACACCTCGTACACTTACAGATTAAAATGAAACAGACACTGATGAAGGGCGGTACTCGAAAATGAATATTGATCTGCTTAGCATATACATGAACCAGTCTATCCAACAACGATCAACATTACCAAAAGGGTGTTTAAATAGTTTCTGCAAAACATATTATGGATTTAGTTTTTCAACATTTCATTTTCTTTACATAAACAACATGCAAAGTGGGTTTTAAGTGCGTTTTTTTATAATCATGTTTAAAAATACGGGCTCGTCTTTTTTTTCACAGTTAATTGCACATATGCAAATAATAACTTATTGTTCTATTATTTTATATGTACTTTATATTTTAATATATCATTATTGTGATATAAAAATGTTTTATTTTGTCATGTGTCAAAATCAAGCATTATGTATGTTGATTTTAATTTTTCTTTAATATTTTGTTCGACAATGTTTATGAAGTGACGATTTTTTTCTTTTGGGAAATTACATATTTACCTAGCTTAAGCATCAAAATGTCATATTTACCCAAAAATATGTTGTAACTATATTGTACATCATGCATTAATATGCTAACATTGATAGTTTATGAAGTGGAGATCAATTCTGATCCCAAAAGTCTTGTAATAAGTCAAGTATGTAATTTAGTCTCAGAAATATCGGGTTTGGGCTTTAAGGTAATAATGATTAAGTTACAGGCCTAGCTCATACCAAAGCCTAAGACAAACCCACACACGGCCCAATATGCCTTTTATTGGGCCAGCCCCAACACCTCATGTTTAAGGTTTCTAGTACTATAAATACATCCCTCTCCATGCTAGGAGAGGGTGATGTTGTGTGTCTCATTTGTATTCCTCGTCTCTTTCTATCTTGTAATAATACACAACCCCTTTCCTTTCTTTATTTACCAACTTCACTTTCTCTCTCTAGAATTATCTTTATATGTGTGAGTAATATCCATATGTTATGACCTAACAAGTGGTAAGCCATAAGATGATTCTCTAGTGTTTTTTATGTCAAAAATCTTGTTTTTGCGAAAACCTTCTTTAGCCGAAACTTTAACCAAGTATATTTAGGGTTCTTTTTTATTTTTTTATGTGTTTAAGTCCTTGCACACTCATGTTGATGATCTAGCATGGTGTTTTGAAGGATTTCTATAAAAAATATACAAAGAAACATGGATAAACTTGGTAAAATTTGAAGCTCTTTGGGTTTTTTAAAGGCAGTTTTTTCGCAGCTTCATATAGGGTAATAAGAGCTTTGATTTTCATCTTAAGACACGTTTTTTGTTCATCAAGTTTAGATTTTTATTAAACCTTAATGTGTTAGGAAGGGTTGGGTACAAAAATCTTGGATTGAAAACATTCAAAATCGTGTTTTTAAGTCGATTTCTTTGGGATATGTAGGGCTGTTTGAAACAACAAGGTTTTTTTGTGGCAAAAAGAGCTTTTATTTTCGATTTTAACACGTGTTTTGTTCATCAAGTTGTGATTTTTATGCAAGCCTTATGTGCTAGGAAGGTCTCGGTATAAAAATATTGGATTAAAAACGTTAAAAACGTGTTTTTAAGTCGAATTTTTGGGCATATATAGGGCTAAAGTGAACAATAGCCATTTTGGGTGAAAAACGGCTTCGATTTCGATTTTAAAACGTGTTTTGATCATCAAGTTTGGATTTGTATGAAATTTTAATGTGTTAGGAAGGTTTCAGCATAAAACTTTTGGATTAAAACGTCAAAAATCGAGTCTTTAAAGTGTTTTAAGTTGGGTGTGTTGAGCAGATTTTTTAAGTTTGGTTACCAATTTAGCTAAAAGAGATAACGTCAACCAGTCAATACCCTGGCCTCTTTAGTAAGAATTACCAACTTAGCTAAAAAGTCAAATGGTCAAAACCCTTTTTGGTAAGAATTACCAACTTAGCAAAAAGACAAAAAGTCAAACGGTCAAAACCCTCTTCGGCATCAATTACCAACTTCGTCCAAATTTCCAACTTCATCAAATTACCAACTAAGATTACCTAGTTTATCAAATTACCAACTTAGGTTGCCTAGTTCATCAAATTACTAACTTAGGGTCATTTTATGGAATCTTTGCTTCATTTTTAAGGCTTGTAACGTACTTTACACCACAATCATTACAACAAGCAAACCCTAATCCTAAATCAAACCCTAATTTACAAACAAACAAACAAACAACAATCATTTCATTTTACAAAAACAAGAAATCATTTAATTTCACAAATCACAAAACACAATCACTAGTTTATTGCCTACAAGATCTATTTATCACATCACACATTTCTTATGGCTACTCAACAAGACATCTATGTTGCCGGTTTAGGAAACCGTCCTCTAATGTTTTCAAAGGATAACTATATTCAGTGGTTGAGCCATCTTATTCGTTATGCAAAGAGCAAGCCAAACGGTAAATTGCTTGCCAACTCCATTCTCTACGGTCCTTATAAATACCGAACAATCACAACACCTGGTGATCCAACACCTCCTTCATCACGACTCCAACCTAATAAGGAACTTACAGAGGCTGAAGCAAAACAGGTTGGAGTTGATGATCAAGCAATACACCTACTACTCTTGGGTTTACCAGTGGTTGTTTATGCTGATGTGGATAGTTGTGAGAATGCACATGCAATGTGGCTTTGTGGTCCAAGGTTGATGAAAGGAACACAAATTAGGGTTCAGGAAAAAGAGCTTATACTTTTGGATGAGTTAGATAAGTTTACATCAATTGAGGCGGAATCCATAGAGTCATACTACAATAGATTTGCTACGCTTATAAATGACTCGGATAGAAACAAGTTGTCTTTATCCATCATTGAAACAAACCTCAAGTTTCTCAATCACCTACAACATAAATGGGCACACTTTGCCACGGGTGAAGCAGACAAAGCATTTGCATGATGTAGATTACAATTAGTTGTATGACTACTTAAAGTAAAACCAAATTGAAGCAAATGAGACCAGGGTGGAAAAACTTGTAATGACATATGATCCTTTTGCTCCCTTTGCAAACACGTCATATACAACACCAATTAATACACAACAACAACCTTTACCAACCAGCGCCAACACCAAATTTGGACAACACAATAGATGTTGAAGATCCTATTGCTGCAATGCAAACAGCTTTTGCACTCATGTCTAATGCGTTCAAAACACATTATTCTACACCAACAAACCACAGCCAAATGACTTCTTCTAACACATGCAACATGCAGATTGCACAACCGGGTATGACTATGGGTCACGGTAGACAGATGCAGATGGTTGGGGTTAATATTGGGAATCAGATGATTGGGTATAATGTAGGGAGGAATGGGAATAAGATTGTTAGGAATCAGAATGGGAATGTTGTTGCACTAGTTATTTGGAATAATGGAAATGGGGTTAATGATGCTGATAAAATAAAGTGTTATAACTGCAAAGGTGTGGGTCATTTTGCAAGGAATTGAACCAACATGCCAAAGAAAATGGATTCGAGCTATTATCATAACAAGGCATTGTTGGCTAAACATCAAAAAATTGGGATTCTAGCGAGTGTTGAAGGATATGAATTCTTCGTCGATGCAGCTGACGAATAAACAGAAGGGGAAATCAAAGTTAATTGCATTCTTATGACAAAATAGCATGATGTCGCATCAGAAGATGATATTGCTCCTATCTTTGACACATATACATTAGCTGAGGTACCATATCATACAAAGTTTTCTGATAATGATATGTTTAATTTGTTAGCTCATAAGAAGAAGCATTTTGAGCTACCCTGACCCAGTCAAAGTACATATGTAGAGACATAGTATGATAACAATATCGTCACTAAAATTCCAAATATGGATTTTAGTGGAGGAAAAGTTGAGCAACATTCTCTTAATAATGAGGAAACCAATGCTTACTTTGAATCTCTTCTAAATGATTTCAAAATATAATTAGATAAATGCATAACATTTAATCACGAAGCTAAGGTTGTGAATAAAAGATTAACCGTTAAGCTTGCACAGTACAAGGGACAACAAACATTATTTGAGTACAATCAGCAAAAATATGATGAACTTTAAATTGGTTATAGGAATTATGTTTATGAAGAACAACACGTAACTCAAAAGCTAGATGATCTAGCTAGGAGTTCTGAAAAAACGATTAAATCTCTTAATATATAAATTTCAAATCTTAAAAACCAACTTTCAAATAAGGAAAAAGCTTATTCCACTCTTGAAAAAAACGGGATGAGTTGAAATCAAGTTTTCAAAACGTGAAGATGATCTTCTTAGAAAAATCGTAGAGTCAGATCACAAGATAAAACAGTTAAACAACATCATTGTTAAAACGGGTCATTCGATTCAAACAATTCAAACGCTTTCTCCAAAGTCAGACTCCTTTTATGTAACACCCCCAAAATATGTAGCAGTGGAAAGGTAACCGGAGGCGTTACTTCATAATACATAAGCACAAGATATAAGAGAACGACATCTAATTGAGTCGTTTGAAAGATAACTTCGTTGTTTCATTGAAAGAAATAAGATAAAACAAGTAGTCCCATGTTTGCATCAAATGAAAAATACTTGTTTAAAATACAACAAAGATAAAGTAGTACAAACAAAATCCATGAAAATAGTGTCTTGAATGAATGTAGACTCCATGCACTTGAAATGCGTCATAATAAGTTAAGCACCTGAGAAATACATGCTTAAAAATGTCAACATAAATTTGGTGAGTTCATAAGTTTAAGTAAGTAAGTAAAGATGGATCACAAGATTTAGTAAGGCATGAATATTGTAACACATACAAAATATTGTAACACATACAATATTCATAAAAGTAATTACGATTGCACTAAGCTCATGACACCGAAGCTACAACAAAGTATGTATGCAATTTAATGCACTCAAAGTACCCTAGTAGGTGTTTAATCCGTAACACCCTAAATCCGATATGGTATACGTCCGTTGGCCTTGTTGGCACCAATCCTGGATGGGGATGTCAATCCCAATAGATCTATTTATAACACACGCACTTATACAAAGTAATTAACGGTTCATGATAATTCAGGCATAGTAAATTATCGCTACTTAGGCTAATTCGTAATCATTTAAAAGAAAGTAAAGTATTTGTGTCCATAAGTAAAAACAAGCAATGTATCTCACCCCGAGATTTATAAAGTAATTGTAAACAAGTAAAGCGAGGCTATAAACTCACCTCAAGCAAGTAGTATTATCGAAAATGAAAAGTAAGCACGGAAAACGATGCACAGAAAATGATGCACGTAAACCCTAACCGCAACCTAAATAAGTTGTAACACCCCCAAATAGGGTCGCAACGGAATAAGGGTCTGAGAACATCATAGATCAATAGCACAAGATGAGAGAACGACCTCTATATGAGTCGTTTGAAAAATGATGCATTAGATTAAATAAATTATTTGTTACGAAAGCCCAAGGCTTAACTTGTTTATTCTTGAAAATGTAAAGATTTTAATACATAACAGATATTCCTAAAATTTAATGCACACAAATCTTTATTGTAATGTGACTCCAAAATGATGACCACTAATGTATCCTTGTTTTTTTAAACCTTATTGACATGAGAAAAACATGCTTTAAAACATCAACATAAAGTTGGTGCATTCACAAGTTTAAGTAATGTATAAAGTAGGACCACAAGAGTTCAAAGTGTAAGACATGTAACACATACAATATCTCAAAATGTAATTACGCCTGCGCTAAGCTCATGACACTGAAGCTACAACATGTATGTATGCAAATTAATGCAAATAATGTGCCCGTGTAGATGTTCAACCCGCAACATCCAAAGTTTGACATGGTATACGTTCGTCGTTTCGGTACCGCCGAAACTAGTGAGCGCTACTCACGCAAACGGGGATGTCAATCCCAAATAAATCTATTCATAACATTCGCGCTTACAATCCAGTAATTAACAGTTCATGATTCATAGGCATAGTGAGTTATAGCTACTTAGGCAAACTCGTAATTTGTTTAAAGTGTACTTGCGTCCATATGTAAAACACTGCATGTTTCTCACCCTGAGAATTGTAAATCATTGGAATCGTATAAAAATGGGGCTATGAACTCACCTTAAATGAATGAATTGATTATACAAATCAAATAAGTGAAATGTCTCGCGAAATCCGAATGCAACCTAATTAATTATAGGCCGTATGAGTATAATGTATTTAATATAAATACAACATATAAGTTATAGAGTTACACCATCACCTAATAGCTTTTGTTTAATTTAACTAGTCAAAACAATATTTAAATCGTACTTGTTAAATAAATGTTTAAGTATTTGTATCCGTAAAGAAAAATATTATTGTTGTCCGACAATTGATTATTTGTTAATATTACTTGATTTAATATTTTTATTGTTTATATAATGATATTATATAAATAGTTTAATTTTTTTATAAAATAATATTTATAAAGTTCAAAACGTATATAAATATTATATAATTGATACTACAATATTTTTTAAGGTTTTTATAGCCCAAATGGACCCGAAAACACTCGTAAACCACTTTTTATATTTCTAACAGATTGTATATTTTTATAAAAATTACAAAAAATTGTTTATAAAAATAAATTAGTTTTTGTAATTTTTATTTATCCGAAATCTTTAAAAACTCATAACTTGCTCATTTTAACTCCGTTTCGCTTGTTCTTTATATGTATGGAATCATGACGAAATAAATTATTCAAATAAAATACTCACAGCTTTTATAAAAATCTGTGTCGAAACAGTAAATTCAAAACAGTTTATAAAATCATTTTTATAACTTTAATCTTACAATAATCGTATCTCCTTCGTTATAGCTTCGCTTTTCAAGTTACTTATATGCTTGGAATCCTCATAACATGTACTATTATCATAAATATCCATATATTTTTATCAGATCTAAAACAATGCCAGTTTTTATAAAACTACCTTATAAAACACTTTTTTATATTTAATTATCGTAATCTTGTAAATATCATAACTTCTTCGTTATAGCTTCGTTTTCGAGTTCCTTATATGCTTGGATTTCTTATGAAATGTACTATTTTAATAAAATACTTACAGAATTTATAAAATTACGAATCTAAACAGAATACTCAAAACAGTTCGTATATATATATATATATATATATATATATATATAATATATATATATATATATATATATATATAAATATATATATATTTATAAATTATAAACTAGTTTTTATAATTTATTACTTAGTTAAATTTGTACAAGTCCTCTAAATTACTTTATACCACATGTCTTATATATTTTAGGTCTTCATATTCATGTCCATCAATCTGGATTCAAATAAATTTGTCCATTTTATTTTTTTAGAAATTTTAAATAATAAACTATAACAATTATAATTTTATAAACAAAATTTTAGTTAACTTAACCAACTATAAAAATAAGTATTTTCTTTCTTTATGTCTTGCATTTTATACTATCATTTCAACCATGTTACAATATAAAACTAATTATGTTCAGCCTCATAATATTTATAAACTCATAAATAAACCATCAGGTATGAGTGGTGATTAACAAATATAACATGATATACAATATGAAATTGAATAATTAGAAAGATTGGGGTTTATGTTTAGACCTCAATAAAGATGTATGGAGATGATAACCAAATCAACTACAAGTATTTAACCCTAAATACTTGCAAGAAAACCCTAATTCCAACTTGAAAACTCTAATTTCTTCTTGATATAAACCCTTGTATAATCAACACTCAAGATTCCAATATACCTTGAATCACCTTAGATAACCCTACTAATAACACTAGTATGCTTATAACCTTGCTAGAAATCAAGCTATTAAAAACCTAGAAAATTATTTGTTAGCCGTGTGTTGTAGGAGAGAAAACAAGAGAGTGTTTGATTTATTTTGCTAGTTGTAAGAGTGTTATGACTTGCCTAGGACTTGCTATTTATAGATAAAAGTATTGCAAAACAACCTCAAACATACCATGAACTTGTAGTGGTTTAGGGTACATGTGTAAGGTGTTCTCCTCCTCCCTATGAGGAGGGAACAATTCAAAGGAGGGGGAGGACACTTAATTTGTCAATTTATGGAAATTAGGTTCAATGTTATACTTGGTGTTAGTTATTAACTAGGAAGGAGTAATACTAGTGGGGTTTTATGATTTGATTTGTGTTTATTTGTATGTAAACCGGCCAAGAGGTTTATGGAAGTGAAAAATGAGTTAATTTTGGGTATTGGGTATAATAGTGGGTATTTATTTAAGTATAGATAGGTATGGGTGCTTCCGTGTATGCCTAAATATATTTTATTGCGAAACGTAAACGCTTTACATAACCAATAAAAATATAATATGAAAAATTATAAATTATCCTCGTAATAATTAAATAATACTTGCTTGACGTAAACTTTTACTTGTTTGATGTCCGTTTACGTTGAATGTTAATTTTTAGTTTACGAGATTTAACTAAACGATGAAAATTCGTAAACTAAAAGCAAACGCGTAAAACCCTAAAAATAAATAATGGCAAGAATTGAGTCGTAAAATGACCTGAAATAACAGATTGTTACATAAGTATGGTTCGATTTAGAATTACGAAAGCGAAATAAAATGATGCAATATATTTTATAACGTTATATCACCACCTAATAGTTAGTGATATAACTTTGTTAATGAGACGATTATAACATAATACATGATATGAAAGTATGAGAAAAAATATGAAACCTTGGAGAGATAGATGATGAGATTAAGCAAGGTTTATAACTAACAACCCAACCAAGAAACCTTTAATTATACCCAACCATTAGTTATACTTGCAAATACTTAACAAGTTTGAGTTTTTCTTGCTCTTTTCTTTTGTTTGGCTGCCGAATCTCACAAGAGAGAAAAAGAGTGTATTTTTGCTTTGTGTTTTGAGAATTATCAAGTGTTAGGTAGTGTTATGTTTATAAATATCAAATGAGGAAAGGTATCTCATGTCTTTACAAGCTAGGTGATCAAAATAGGCACAGTTGGTGGTGGTTCTTGTGTTTAGCCGAATATAAGGAGTAAAAGGGAGAGGGTTTTCCCAAGGTTGGTCACATGCATACTTAATGTTAATACAAATAATGTCTAAAAATATTATTTATATTTTTGACTCCTCTATGTTTTGAAGATGACAAAATGTAAAAACATCTACGATAAAAATAAACGTTTACGTTTTATTAATCATAAATTTCCATTTCAACGTAAATCACTTAAGGTATGAATAAACAAATCATTAAACATGATTAGTGATCAAGAAAATATTTTTTCTTGACCATTACATTCTACAAAGGTATTTTTACAAAACTAAAAATATACAAAATAGTTTATTTATAAAAGAAATGTTTATTTAATTATAAAAATTTGAAACTGGTTTTCCCCCCAGTTTCAACCTTCCCCACTAAAAGAAAAAAATAGGAGCGTCTACCTAGGGGCGGCCCCCATATATATCTGGGACCGTCGGGACCGCCCACAGTAGACGTTGCCTAGTCTTGGCTATAAATACTGCACTATTTCCTACAGAAATACATTCCTCTTTGCATGATTTTTTATGATATCTTTCTCTCTCTAAAACCTTCTTTCTCTCTCTAAATCTCTTGATCACTAACATAGTTTAATCTTGTTTCAAGTGATCCAATCTCATCTTTTTCCTCCTTTTATCAAGTGCAAGAGAAGAACACTTATATTCGCCAAGAAACGAAGTGTTATAGATTAGTGTCTTCCTTCTCATTCTTCTAAGATCCAAACCTCCAATTTATACATCTTGTATAGTTGTGTAATCCAAAAGTATAGATCGTGTATCGGTTAGTATTTTAGTCCTTAAAATACATTGGTGAAATTGTAGATTGGTTCTAGCTAAGATTAGAACTCGACAATTAGCTTAGTGTCGGAAAACTGAGTAAGCGACGTGTAAACGGTTTTCTCCGCCTAAAGAGAGCTTGTTGACATAGTGAAATCTCGAGTTGGATACTCGGGGATACTCGTGGAGTGGAGTAGGGGGGTTTGGAAGAAAAAGTAGCTTCGTTATCCGAACCACTATAAATCTGATTTCCCACCTGTTTTGATCGTCTAAAATCAAAATCCCATATACTTACTTACCAATTGTTTTACATTTCTTATTTATTGTTAGCATTGTGATTGTGATTAGTCAAATATATTCTTGGTTTAAATTTTTGATTGATTGAACATATATTCGAATCTAACAATTTTAGAAGCAAAATTTTAAAACGCAAATTAACTGGTATATTTCAACATCCCTTCTAGTTTCCATAATTGGTATCAGAGCCAGGTTACTCAAGATTTTAAAATATATTATATTTTAAAGCTTGTATCGATCTATGGATTCTGGAAAATTTCTAGAAGGGCAATCTATGCAAAGACCATCACTTTTTGAAAGTGAAAGTTTTATTTATTAGAAAAATAGATTCGAAACATGTGTAAAATCAAAGATCTTGATCTTTGGCATGTTATTACCAATGGCGATTTTCAACCTATTGAACAAAATTCAGAAACCAAATTAGATGAGGTTGTCCCTTTTGAAAAACAAAGTGATGATCTTAAAAAGTGGCTTGCGAAAAATAACAAAGCCAAAATGATTATTTACAATGCTTTGCCAAGAAAAGAATATAAAAGAATTTTCATGTGTAATACGACAAAAGAAATTTGGAAAAATTCATTAGTCACCCATCAAGGTAATAGCCAAGTCAAAGATAACAAGATTGACCTTTTGGTACAACAATATGAACAATCCTTTATTTTCGAAGACGAATCTATAGATAGTGCTTTTGCTAGATTTAATACTATTATTACTAGTCTAAAAGCTTTTGATGAAGGTTATTCTAGCAAGAACTATGTTAGTGATGTGCGGTCATCATAGGACTTTAACAAGAAGTTTTATAACTCCCTAGAAAATGCACCTAATCGTTGTAGTGTAGTATAGGCAAGACTCGGGGGTTGTTATCGTTCTCTAGGGGAATAGGTTGGGAAGGCTCGATCAGAATCTAACAGAGGTCTACGGGGTGGAGAGAATATTTTTTTGTATTATATTTTATAGAAAGCAGGTAAAATCATTGTTTGAGAGGTTGGTTTGATTAAACAAATAATAAATAAATAAATCTAAACTAGTTTGGTGATAACTATATGATAAACGAACGTATTTACCTAATCATGCACTACTCCTCATATTGCTTCTCCTAATCTTGTTGCTTTGTCACACTTGTGATTTGTGTAAGTAAATCTAAACTAGTTTAGTGATAATAAATAAATAAATAAATAAATAATAAATAAATAAATCTAAACTATATGATAGATGAAGGACTATAACAAGGCTACTAGAGCAGTATATGTATATTAAATGCAATTGAAATATCTTAAGAGGGATCAACCATATTAGGGGTAAGGTAGTATGAAGACTGTTACCAATGGTATCCTTTCTACACACTCGCGTTTCCCTAGACGTCTATGCCAATTTAATATCTTATGGCTAGTTTTCTAAAGCTTAATGAGCACATACATCACAAGAATCAATATTAAAAGGATCTACAATCTAAGTTTTATGTAATCATAAGTAAATACTAATAGATCTAGCATTGCATGGCAAATAAAGGAGAAGAACAAGAATATATCACAAAACACATAGATATATTAAGTGATAAAGGATAAATGAACTTCACTTGATTAAATCATGCAGTTAAGGCTGTTACAAAAGGGTTTTGACACCCTAGACGGCCTAAAAGCTGCTAGAATGATTAGGGTTCGTCTCCCAAAAGTTATACAAAGTTACACACTCAAAACCCTAAAATCGGTTTTGTATATTTAAGAAAAGTGTCGCGACGGCGTCGTGTTGTAGTCGAGATACCGTCACCAAGTAGAGAGCTTCTAGAGTAGGTTTTAAGTAGCTACATATGCGTCGTCGTCAAATCCATGACGCCGTCACCATAAAAATCCTGACGCCATCGCTTGAAGCCTACGACACCGTCTCAACGCTCTATATGCACAATTCTTCAAGATAATTGGTGTAGAGTCGTAGTCTTGTCTGTTTCTTCTTAAAACCCACCCCCCCCAAAAACAATGAGTTCAAGTTAACGCGTATTTCCTCCAATGCCATCCAAGTGCCAAAAGCCTGAAAACAAACGATTAAGCACATAATCTAGGCATATTTGCATGATTTATAGGGTTAAATGACCCCGAAATAGTGTATAAATTGACACCTCATCAGTTGTCAAACTTACTTTGAGGTGTTTTAGATTTGTATCTAACCTTCCCTTGACAAAAGAGTAGATTACTTGGAAGAAAGCGAGATGATGATTAAGGGAAGGTGAGAGTGAAGACTTTGGGAGATTTAAGACCATTTTATAACTCTTTTGACTTTTTATAATTGTGACACGGACACGAAGGAAAATATTCTAGTGTGAGAAAATATATTCCTAGATGCATAAGACATATAGATTTAAGCATGTAAGTTTATCTAAGCATGCATCGATACAATAATCAACGAGATAAATGTGTAAGACTATATGACATCTAAACGTTATTCGTTATACATCAAATTGACATAGTGTAGTGCACAATTAACACATAAGTCATGTAAGATGATTGTAGGATATCAAACATACAATCTAAGATGACTAAATGAGAAGGAAATTCTAGAAAGAGAAAGAGTAAGTTGGAACACTTAGAGAGAGAAATAAAGAAACTTGTATTATGAAAAATAAACCAACCCCTTCCCATGGCATGGAAAGAGGGGTTTCTTCATACACCTTTACATTGGCGGTTGATTAGCCTAAGTTCCAAATATTATACTACGAGCTACTTAACGAATATTGGTAGTGACCTAGACTTTTTTGTATTTCTAACAATCTTCCCCTAAGGGAGGTCACTCCAATTTACAAAAAACTAAGCTCAACATTATAAGAATGTCTTCAATCTTTGCTCGTAGTCTTTTATCTTTGTCTTTATCTTTATCTTTATCTTGTGAAATGTGTAGTGATCTATTGACTTTCGGCTTGAGCTTGTTCCTTTAGCTTGACTTGTATGTGATCTTGAGCTCCTTGAGATCATCAACCAAGCATAATATATTTTCGCCATCTTGATGCAACACCCATCAAATATGCGAGAGGTATGCTGCTTGATTTATCTCAAGTCGCTCCCCGCACCCATACCACGTCACCTAACCCTTCACCCCCAACCCCTCCCCCCTTACCCACTACTCACAATACCAAACCCCCCACACCCACCCAACCCCACCCCCACCCCAACCACCCACACCCCCCCACCCACACACCACCCCCCCACCCCCCCACATCACTCCCCCCCCCACCCACACCCCCCTCCACCCCCCCCCCCCCCCCCAAATACCAAATAATGCCATCTTGTAATCTTTGCCTTCTTGTGATCTTGTGACTTTTGGACCGACATGCTCATACCTTTCCTTGTCTTGAAAGCTTGTATATTCATCTTTCTTGAAATTCTTTAACTTTAATACTTCGTCATTTCAAGAAAGACGTGCGGTATCAGAGTAGCGGAAGTCTTTTAAAACATGTACTTGAACTTTCATAATGTTTTTACATATGTCGGTCGGGTATGAGTATGTGGCATTGACTTCGACTCATCGGGACCGAGACTTCACCACCATAGGATTGATCTGCAAATAAAAAATTAGCAACAAAGCTTGTGTTCAAATATGGCTTTGTTATCCGACCATGTTTGGTTATATCAACCTTCGGTGTTGTGAGTACCGACTTGTGATTGGGTAGATTTATCTTTAAAGATGAATCTCCTTGATAGGATTTCAAGCTTGTAGTATTGATTTCTCTAATATGTGAGTATCAGATTCATCGTACTTAGCTTGTTCTTAAACCAGAACATCTCAAAGTAGACAACAAGGTAGGAGTGAATCGGTAAGTTACTATCTTTCGGATTGAGTCGTCAATTCGTGTACATCTTTCCTATGTTCAGATACTCTTGTGAGGCTTCCCATGGACATAAGATTGAAAATTGATTTAGGAAAATCAGTTGGTGTGTTAAGATGCAAACGGTTTTATAACACACCAACAGTTTTAACTTTTTCAAAATTCATTCATCAATTCATAAGTTGGATAGAATCGATATCCAGTATCACAAGTTTGATCTATGTAGGATCTCACAAGTCACATACCGCAGAGCTTGTTTGATGTTGGCTCTAGAAGGATTACCATCGTCATTGTGAATACTTAAGTATCACTCCGATGTTCTGGCAATAGCACAAGGATAATCCATAGGACTCTTAAGATATTTCTTGTTGTTATAGTGTGTGATTCAACAATTATATTTTGTATTAGTGTCTTAATGAGATTTATGGATGATCTCTTTTATGGCTCTAGACTCAATAGTGCACATTTGATTTTAGTAATCGGAGGCTGGAGCTGATTGCCACCTTTTCAATATCAACAATCTCAGAGTGAGAAAGTCAATAGAAATGTGTGTAATCTCTGTGAGTTTTGAAACAAGAGTCTTTTCGACCTTGAGTGTTTGGGGAGGGTTGTGCATTGCATTACTGGGTCCATGATAACTATCTTCAATACCAGACAACAGCTTAGTATTTCTGATAGCATATGTATTGACCTGGTTTCTGTCTAAGTGTAAGGAGGGCTTCTTTCTTTTCACCCTTTATATTTACTTTTCTTTTTCATTCTTCAACCCCTTCAATGCTTACCAAGACTTCATCACTAACATCTTGTTGGGTTTATTCCAGTGATAACTCTGTCTTAGTTTGCATTATCCCTTTTCCCACTTTTACTCCTTTTGTATCATACCTAAGGACTTCTATTCTATCTAATGGAATGTCCCTGGGTAGATCCCTCCGGTTCTGGCTAGATCATGGGAAAGAATACCTAATCTTAACCACCTTCTAACTCCAATTAATTACAAACATGGACGGTCTTTTGGTATTGTTCTCAACCTTAAAACCATTTGAAAGCATCGATCAAGGTACTTTGTGATATAAATAAAAACATTTAGTACCTCGATAGTTTTACTTTTCAGAAATGCTCCACCTCAACACGTGCATTGATATTCGAAAATGTTTAGCACATGAAGGGATGAAGCTCGTACTTGAGTCCTTAGAATCACATCTTTAGTCATATATTTTAGTCACATTTTCTCCCCTTATCAAAAATGTCAAATCTCTTGATATTTTGAAAATCAATTGATTCAAATGTGTTTGAAAACTGTTTGGGGAGAAAAATGTTTTGAT